>JADLZL010006894.1:0-235024 GCA_015844335.1 Chrysopogon serrulatus | reverse complement strand
AGCGACATCTCAGTCAATTCCAAGTCGCGGCAACCCCATGACACGGTCCCCAGCTGCTCCCCGATCCAACCTACGAGTACAAAAGCACAGAAACAAACGCCGATCCAAACACCACGGACAGGGACAGAAAGGCAACGAAAACAACAAATGCTTACCTGACGAAGCAACTTGCGCGGTCTCTCACCTAGCCCGCGCTCTGCACTCCGCTTCTTGCCGATCATCTCTACCAAACAGCACTCGCCCAGATCTATGGCCGAAATCAAAACAGGTGACTACACCACCAATAGTGAAGGAGATAGGATGAAAGTTACTGCTCTTGGTATATATATATACGATAAAAATAATTGCCATCGCCGCCAGGTCCACGGCCGCACAGTTCAGGTCAAAAGAAAAAAACGCCGGCCTACCGTGACCAAAAAACAAAAACGCGTCGATAAATGGTCAAATCCCCCAAAAAATTGAGAACCACATGCTTTAACATGTACATACAGATTAGCAATACACTACCGTTTCGACCTGTACCGAACAAATGAAAAAAACAGGCCCATACACTCACGAATATAGCGCAGGCCCAACCAAACTTTTGAAAGGCCAGCGGCGACACACGTTAGGCCCAAAACAAACCGCATGTCCCGACCGCTACCGCAGTGAAAGGATTTTTGAGGCCTTGTGTGGCGCAAGATGATCTCCTAGTGTACTCCATCCGCTACACATCGTGCGATCCAAGCCAAAACAGAAAGTGAAGCGCCTCGCACCTGCCCGCTTGAGTGGAGCACGGTGCCGCTAGTCTCAAAGAGAGAGGGAGGAGAGCGAGCCTCCTCGTCCATCTTCCAACAAGGCCTAGGTGGATGGCGGCGCAGCGAGTAGCCTTAGAAGGCGGCGACCCGACCGCCTCCATGGATTGCCCGAGCGGGCTCCTCACACTCGCCATGCCATGGCCATGTGAGAACGCCTCCAGTGCGGAGCGGCAAGCCTCCGGAGGACCCTCAGCACGCGTCGGCCATGGACAGCCTGCGTGTCGCAGCGGCGTGGATAGCACAGCGGCCTTGTACCCGGTCGCGCCGCTAAGAGCCGACAAGGGCAGCGCGGCGGAAGCTGCAAGTCGCGCGGCAGCGATTAGGCGGCGGCGCTCAGCGGCGTAGTAACCCGGCCCGGCGGCGTGGCGGCGGCCAGCGGGGCGTGTGGCGTGGGGGCCGGCGGGCGAGCAGCTGCGGGAAGCGACTAGCCCGAAACGGCGGCGAGCGGCTGTGGGGCGCGCGCCGAAGCAGGTGAGGGCGTGGTGGCGACGCCACCGGCGGATGCGGAACTATCTTGGCGGCAATTAATCTCAATCCGCGGGCCCGTTAAATAGAAACTACCAGTTTCACCATAGCGCCAAAGTGCCGTGTTCTTGCTGCCTCGGTGCGAGGGAGGACTTCGTTTCTCTGTGAGGAATCAGTTTTCTCTTTTTTTCTTTTCTTTTCTCGTTAATTGAAGCATCATGTCATCGTTTTGCTTTTGTGGCATCTCATTTAATAGAGATAGAAACTATTATTAATATCTCATTGAGACTGCCTAACAAGCGAGCGGATGGTCATCAATCAATCGGAAGGCTAACTACGAACTAGCTAGGTTAGGAAAGTGCCTTTCGATGGATCCGATGGTGTGGAGCTGCACTTTCGCTGCGCATTACCAGCCAGCGGGTTGTATGTATCCACCCACCACGTCGTTGATTTTCTTCTCTGGAGTCAGGGATCCATGGCTGACCTTCAGAATCTCACGTAGCCCAGCCTCCGGTATGCGGCGGCCGGCGATGGCATTGGCATGCCAACTAGTACAAGAGAGTGACCGGATGATCGATGCGGATCGGAGGTGTCCCCATGCGTATATATGCGCCCGCAGGGCTATCTCGATCGTCCATCTGGCGGTGGGACCCACGGCTCTAGTTTTTAGTTTGGTCGAGAGAGTGATAGTTAATGCATTTGTGTTTGGAATCGATTTGGTGGGGGCATTTTTCGGTATAGAAACAGTCGCTGTCCTCCCCTTCTGTACTGAAACTTCACTTTCCCCACCCGTTGTTCTTGCTTGCTTCACCTTTCCTCTCTCCTTCAACATTGTTCCGCGGAGCTCTTGGTGGTGGCGATTTCGATGTCTAATCTTGTAAAGTAGTCCTTGTGTTTGATGGATCAGGGGACCAAGCGGGGTATGGGCGACTTCTCTTGATCCGTGCTCCAAGGTACACTTGAACTCTTTCCCTTTTTCATCGAATCTCTTGATCTACGCTCGGTTCAATCGTGTGGCGATTCGCGGAGGAGGTCTTGGGCTGGTGGTTCGCGGTTTGTGGGGATGGGGTGGGGAGGAGATAGCCCGGTTGCCGTGGGCGTGGTAGGGTGTGGGCCAGACTTGGGAGGTCAGCGTAGCGATCGCGGAGCTCGATCCACATCCCATCTGTGAGGGCGGGTGGTGGATGGCGGTGGCGGTGGTTGGCGATGATGCACTACATAACTAGCCGGAAGAAATATTTTTGGAACTCTCGATTTCTCCTCTCTATCTCTCTCCATCTCCGGCCTTTCCCTCCTTCCTTCTCCAAATCCATGGGTTTTAGAAGGGGTTTTAGGGAGGCCGGGCCGGCCAGGCGGTGGGGATGGCCGTGGGGAGCGGCTTTAGGGTTCTGGTGGTAGTGGGCGTCGGGCCAGTCGGGCGGGGCGACCATGCACGGAGGCGTCTTGGATGATGGAGAGGGTTAGGGAAAATGAGGCTATCTGGGCTGCGCTATGAAGAAGACTAGTGAACCAAAGGTACAAGGACTGTAGATCTGGTCTGCTCTATCTATTAGTGTAGTTCTTTTGAAGTTAAACTTAAAGAGCTCTCTTCAGAAGGATAAATACATTGAAGCTTGGGGTTCAAATCATTGTTGCAGCATCCACTTTATACTAAAACTTTAATTGATCAGGTTTATAGTTTATTTTCAAAAGATTAAAACTTAAATCTTGACAATAATAAATTTTGTTAATAATCACTTATATGACTTGATTCAAATGTTACCAGAAGGAGTTTCAATTTCTAAAAACATATATGTTCAATTTCAAGGTGGAGAGAGGGCTAGTTCTTTTGAAAACACTCACCATCTCAGCATCTCTGCAGGTATTATTGACACATCGGAGAGAAGGGCTTGTATTATGCAACCATTGGAACAAGGATTCTCCAGTTAGTTGAGAGGATGCAACATTTGTTATTCCTGAGTGAAAAGGATGTAAGTTCTGGTAGATCTATTGTCAACTCTGCTGCTTGTGGTGTGCGTGTTTCAAACTTCAATGGTCAGTGTTTTCTTGCCAACGAGGTTGCTCTATTTTTATACATAAATCTGGCACCTTTTAGATCCTTCAGTGCTAATACCAACTCTTTGATTATGATTGTTGCGTAGGCAAAAACATTATTGCAGATGTGGTTGTTGGTGCTGGGGCAGAGGATGTGGAATTGACATCTGGTGCTCCTGTATATCTTTTGACTTAGCTGGCAAGGTGAGGCTCGGTGCCTTTTTGGGCATTATTATCCAATAGATAGCTAATGCTACTTAATTTTGGAATCATATATTGTTAGCTCACTAAAATGAAAGGTGGGTAACTGTATACGTGGATAACTTCCATCTTCGTTGTACGGCTCCCTAGCTAAAATCTCATATTCATGTGTGGTGATTTAATAATGAAATGTCCATGCATTTCTAGAATTTTGTTTTTACTGAATCCTATTTATGTGGTTGTAGGCAACGCGCAGTATTAATGCAATTCTTTTTTATGGCAGTAGTAGTTCATTGTATTATAATAATTATTCAGAATAACCATTCAGATATGTTCTATTCATTCTAAGGTGAGGCCATGGTTTGCCTTTAATGTAGTTATCTAAATCTATCATAGAGCAGTTCATTGGTTCTTTTATAGCATATCGGCTTGAAGATTGCCGCATGGTAAATCCGTAATCATCTTATGATGAGCAACCAGAATTCTGATCCATTGTTTCCCCTTGGACTGATTCATCCACCCCATTTTGCAGATAGTCGTGCCTGCCTTTATACTGCTGAACTAGTTTATACTGCTGAACTAGTCGTGCTATTTCTTTGATTTCAAACACAAATGTGTCCATGTCCATGTTATTGACCCTGTATACAACAAAGATCAATTATTGATTTTTGAACAATTGCATTATCTAAATTTTTCTATAGCAGTATCGGTTTGTAAACTGTATTGAAATGTTCTTTGAAAATTGGCATGGTAAGATGAAGGACGGCAACATGAACTTTGTAGGACAGCAACATGAACTTTGTACAGCCGACTGTTATGGATCCAACCTTATAAGCTTCTATTTTGCTTTTCAGCCATAATAATACCTGAAATTTCCTCTTGGCTGTGAAGAATTTGGAAGAATGTGATTCCTGAATTCTTTTCATTTTCATAGTGATGAAATAGGTCTTAACTCTGTTGTACATTTAGAATTTGATAGCTGGAATATATATCTAATAGGGTATGTATCTAACCGGAGCTTCATCTGTGCCATTTTCTATAATCATTTTTTAAATAGAATTTTCTATAATCTTTTAGACTTGAAATCAGTCTAATGGTTGTCTTATGTCTTCTTCTCTTTCCTCAGGAATCATTTGAGTTCAATCTCTTTCCTCAGGAATCATTTGAGTTCAAGAAGCTGATGCTGTATGAACTGATGTGTCTCTCTGAGATTCACACGGAGCCACCTGTCTACTTCATTATCGCCATGGATGACTAGAATATAAGCAGTCACTGTAGACTTCTATTTTGATGCAGATTGCTTCTTGTACTTCTATGGGTTTGCCATGTGAAACTACTGAACCTTTAGTATCTAGTAGTAGCTTTTGAGCCTTTATCTTTCTTTTTTTTATTCACTAGTCTTAAGAAGAACATCGTAGTACTATTAAAATTGTTATAATTGATGAATGTGGATTTTGTTGGTGCACTGTCTGATGTTACGTTGTTCTTCTCCTAGCAATAAATATTTCGTCGAAGTTTTCATGTACTTCATCATACTTCTGTCCTCCTGCTACTGTTAGTGGCCATGAGGCCATGTTATGTCAAGCACATCTTCAATGTACTTCAATAGTGCACATCTTCACTCTTCAGTGTACTTTAACAGTGTTCTCCCAGTGCGATTTTTTTTTTTTATTTTTAACTGATTTTCCGAAGATATTTAAAAAAACTAGGTTCCAAACTTATTTCCGGTCTAACCTTTCTTTTTGTAGCGCCATTAACGGAGGCGCTGCTGCTCTCTAGACCGCGCTGTGCATGTCGTGCGCGGTACCTCTGCCAGCGTGGCAACGATGACCCCCTGCGCTGACCCTTGGCTCGATGACGTGGCAAGGGGACCGCGCCGGCATGCAGGGCGCGGTCCCGGTCGCGCCGATTGCTGCGGCGCGATGCTAGGCCATCCATTCAAACGTCAAGACAGAAAAAGGAATCTACTATGTAGCTCTGCTCCTCGTCGTCGCTCGCATGCGGTGATTTGACGTGAGAGGAGGTGAGAGAAATAGGTTGCAGCTATATGTATCTGCATAGCACCTTAGTGCATGTGAGAAGGTGAGAGCAGGTCAGCTTAATAATTTTTTGTACGAGTATACTAGTAGTAGGTTGTCTACTCCATATTTCTCTTCGGTCAAAAAGTTTACCTGTCACATTTCATCTTTGATACCAAATTGGAGTATTAAACATAGCCCTTGTTTAGATCGTAAGAAAGTTGCATTCGATGAATAGTAGCATTTTCGTTTGTATTTGACAAATATTGTCCAATCGTGGCCCAACTAGGCTTAAAAGATTAGTCACGTAATTTACAACTAAACCGTATAATTAGTTATTTTTTTTACTAACATTTATTCCTCTATATATATGCGAAAGATAAATTGATGTGATGGGAAAGTTGCATTTAAGTTGCATGAAAGTTACAACTTTCATGCAACTTGCAAGAAAGAGAACAAGGCCATAAGCTTAATGCTGTCATTTTTTAATAAATGTATTTTAAACTATAAATGTTATTACATGCATTTTGTACATATCGAAAGTTAAACTTACGACACAAAACTAGATTTTCTAATGACACGTATTTTCAAAAATTATTAAAAAACTATATTTAAATATTTTTCTAATAAGACTAATTATATACTACAATACAAATATTATATATATATATATATAGTGAAAGCTGATTGTGAAGAATTGAAAACGATAATTTTCTTGGAACGGAGCATTGGCAGGAGCTGTCCGGCTGTCTCTCAGTCAATCTTTTTATTTAATCGGTGCAAATTGATTATTTATATATGTAAAAAGATCAGAATTATTTGAATAGTCATCTTTTGTTTTTGCGCTTTGGTAAGAGGTTTTGGCATATGGTGAACAACAAATATGGTGTTGGTTCGCTTGCCGTGACGTGCTCCTGTGTTGGTTCGTAGCACTAGCCTTTACTTTCCAATGTTGTACTGTACATACAGTAACAGGACGCTACAGTTGAATGTTTTTCTCTCTCTCTCGTACGAAGTACTCCGTATTTTATTGTGGCTTGTGTCAGGTGGCATCGTCCGGTCCAAGGGAGCGACGACGAGGAGGTCGCCGCTGCTGCCGAGCTTACAGGCACTGGCAGGCAGCAGAGCAGAGCTACATAGTAGATTCTTTTTCTGTCTTGACGTTTGAATGGATGGCCCTAGCATCGCGCCGCAGCAATCGGCGCGACCTGGACCGCGCCCTGCATGCCGGTGCGGTCCCCTTGCCACGTCATCGAGCCAGGTCAGCGCAGGAGGGTCATCGTTGCCACGCTGGCGGGGGGGTACAGCGCCCCGATGCACGGCGGCCTTGATGCTGCCGCAGAGCGGTAGCGCTTCCGGTAATGGCGCTTGCAAAAAGGGGTTAGGCAGGAAATAAGTTTGGGGCCTGGTTTTTTTTAAAATATCTTGAGAAAATCAGTTAAAAATAAAAAAATTCCCCCATTAACTGTTCAACGGTGCACATCTTCACTCTTCGGTGTATTTCAACAGTGTTCTCCAAAGGCTGCACAGGTTGAAACTTCTCCCCATACGGCTCATTTCCAACTTTGCCCTTGCTTGTCGAATTGCATCAGCAGTGAAGCTCAGTCGACTGTGCACCACGAATCTTGAAGCGAGAGACATTTCAACGCCCAGGATAGTCCGTGCGGCCACACATACAGACGGTAAATCCACGTTCGGATCGGAGTCTTCTTCAAGGACATCCCTCGTCGTTTCTGATGTGTTCATGAATTCCATCATTCTGTTCTGATTTAGCTGCACGCTAAGTTTCTGTGCACTAGGTGCGTATCTTGCATTGCTTAAGTTGTAATATGACTCTACTTGCTTAAGTTTCCCTGTCTCTTGGTGTATACAGTAGTTGACAAACATCATATCTCTCGTGTTGTTTTCTGTTCAAAGACGCTGCTTCCTCATCTCTCGTGTTATTTGGTCCTAGATATCTTGATACTAATGGTTTCCAAAGGCTTAGAAATAACACAACCTGCTCTGGACCCTGATCTACTCTGGACCCTCATCTATCAACCAATATCCACCATCGGATAACAATCCGCAATAAGATGACGAAAGTTCACAAGTGCTTCTGTCTTTCTAGTTTTTTTTCTTAAAAAAAAATCTTTCTATTCTCTAAAAAACACATTTTCACTTTTTATGTACGAGAGTATATGACAATCGGCCTAGTATCAATTGTTCTGATGTTAGCAAAGGAGCTCCTTGAACAGGGTATGGATCAAACCTTTATCCTTATGCAGTTGCTTTATTAGTTTATTTGGAACGATACTCTAAAAATTATTGCTTCACATTGAGATAGAATATTCCTACTGATGTTAGTCCCCAAATAGGACATTGTCGGATTATATGTTTTGGACATTTGATTTATATGAAGCAAAAATCACATCGTGCAGCTGACTTATTATTCTTGATCCATTATCTTATGAACTATTCCACCACTCTTTCAAACATTTAAAGAGGTTTGATTTGCATTCTTGAATAGGTGGGTAGAGGGCATGGCACCAGTTTTTTCTCGCACTGAATGGAAATGTGTATGGCATCTAATTCAGGTGCAAATACTATTCCTCTAGCCTTTTTTTTTAAGATTATTGTGATAATAAAGTGGTAAGTGCGAGTCATCGTCTGATTTTATCAAGTGTGAGTGGAAGGTCATGAATTTTAGTATCTCTTGTGTTGCAGAGTGATTTGATTCATGGATGGGGCCTTGACATGAAGCTTGGCTATTGTGCTCAGGTACTCAAGATATATTAACAACAATCTTAAAAGATACTGTATTTAATAGGATGTCTATTGACTATTGAGGCATGCTATTTCAGCTTCCATGTCCTTTTTTTTAACAACAACCATGTCCTTTGTTAAACAAGATGGAGAATGGACATTTATGTTTCAGAGTGATTGACACAGTCATATGATATTTCAGGCTGATCGAACTGAGAAGTTGGTGTAATTGACAGTGAGTATGTCGTTCATCAGGGGATACCATCTTTAGGAGGGCCATCAATTAGCAGCAAGGTGCTTCTCGCAACAAACTGATTTTTTAGAAACTTGGTGGAGTCCAGTAGGACCAAGGATTAAGTGTACTGATTCCTCTGAAATTAAAATCCTGCCTGAGCATCGATTTTCCCTTGTGTGTTTTTTGTTTTACCCTAGTTGGCATATACCTGCATGCTACTAATGTCAGTGTCATGAATTCATGATCGTGCAATAGATTTTTTTCTAGAACATGACTTTACATGTATTTCATTAAAAAAGGTGCAATAAAATTTACATGTGCCACTACTGACATCTTGTTGATGCAGACACCTCGAAGATCATTGGATTTGAGGACCCATCCTAGATCAAAGGATTAGAAGTTGTCGTATTACTTACCGTTGCTTTGTTAGATACGAGGACAATCATCGGCTGAGCTGGAGAAGTTCAAAGAACGGTGGAACAGGGCTGTAAGGGAAGATGAAGGATGGAGGGATCCTTTCAATTCTTGATTACTTTGAGAGCAGAGTGACTCCTCTGATAACAGAGCTGGCCAGTGGCCAGTCACAGCAATAGAGCTTGGAAGCATAGCCATGTGCAGTGCTCGACTACGCTTATAACTCTTCTTCCTATATTAGCAAGGATAGAAGTAGAAGAATTGGTTGAGTAATATACATGAATAAAGATAGAAAAATACTAAAAAAGCATAGCTATGTGCAGTGCTCCACTACGCTTATATCTCTTCTTCTTATAATTAGCAAGGATAGAAGTAGAAAAATTGGTTGAGTCATATATATGAATAAAGATAGAAAAATACAAAAATACTAGGAAGCATAGCCATGTGCAGTGCTTAACGACTACGTTTATATCTCTTCTTCTTATATTAGCAAGGATAGAAGTAGAAGAATTGATTGAGTCATATACATGAATAAAGATAGAAAAATACAAAAATACTAGAAAGCATAGCCATGTGCAGTGTTCGACTACGCTTATATCTCTTCTTCTTATATTAGCAAGGATAGGAGTAGAAGAATTGGTTGAGTCATATACATGAATAAAGATAGAAAAATACAAAAATACTAGGAAGCATAGCCATGTGCAGTGCTCGACTACGCTTATCTCTCTTCTTCTTATATTAGCAAGGATAGAAATAGAAGACACTACTACAAAAAAAATTTTTACAAGACACTTTGAAATTGCTCGAGGGCGGTTAACCCAAAAAAACCGCCTCGGTTAATCCCGATTAACCGAGGCGGTCACTTTTCATTAACCGAGGCGGTTAAAAAACCGCCTCTCAAAATAGATTAACGGAGGTGGTTATTATAAAAGAGCCCGCCTCCAAAAGATATCCCAATTTTTGAGGCGGTTCTCTTATAAAAATAAGCCTCGGTTAATATTGTCGAGGTCCAAAAAGCCCGTGACGTGGCCTGATAGCTGGACTGAGTATAAAAGCACGGCTTAGGGTTTGCGATGCACTCCTCTCACATCTCACTTCACGCCGCCTCCTCGGCACACCCAACCCGGGCCTCTCCATCTCCCCCTCGACTCCCCTCGCTCCACATCCAGCCAAAGGAACCCGACCCTCTTCCTCCTCCACTCCCCTCTGCTTTCTCCCTACTTCCTCCCTCCTATGCTTCCCTCCACATCTCGCGGCAGCTCGGCCTCTCACGGCGTGGAGCAGCAACCCGGCATGTGGCGGCGTGGATCCGGCGAAGATCAGGCCCGGGCGCCTGCGAGGAACCACGGCGCTGGCGCGGCGGTGGCTGGCTCCAGGCGGCGAGCTCCATGGCCTCATGCGGGGCGGGCACCACGGCCTAGCGCGAAGCGGCTTCACGAGGAGCACGGCGGCGGCTCGCCCCTCCCATGGCACGGCGGCGACACGCTCCTCCCGGTCCGGCGCGGGGAGCTTCGATCCATGCGGGGTGACGCGACCGCCTCCTCTCTTCCCTACTCCGGCATGGCGGCGCGGGTCGATAGAGGCCGGATCCGACCGGCGACACTCTACCACTTCAGTCCGGCGTTGGGGCAGCCGATCCGGGCGGCTACGGTGGATCACAGGTGTGGCCGGGGCGGAGCGGTCGGCGGCGTCGTGCTGAGCTGGAGCGAGGGCGGGAGTATCCGGGGGTGGCTACCGGATCCGGCGCCTCCAGCTCGCTCTCCCTCTCCTCCAGCGGCCTCACGGTCGAGAGCGCTGATCCGGGATCGGGGACGCGGCCAGTATCGGGCGCCCGTTAGGGTTTTGGATGGGCTTTTCTTTTTTTTTTTGGTTTTTTCGCTCGATTAACGAGGCGGGCATGGAACCGCCTCGGGAAATGCCTCCATTTACCGTGACCTTCACTCCGTGGCGGTTGTAAAAACCGCCTCGCTTAATTGATTTTAACCGCCTCCGTTAATATTTTTAGTAGTGAGAATTGGTCGAGTCATATACATGAATAAAGATAGAAAAATACGAAAATGCTAGGAAGCATAGCATGTGCAGTGCTCGACTACGCTTATATCTCTTTTTTTATATTAGCAAGGATAGAAATAGAAGAATTGATCGAGTCATATACATGAATAAAGATAGAAAAATACGAAAAATGCTAGGAAGCATAGCATGTGCAGTGCTCGACTACGGTTATATCTCTTCTTATATTAGCAAGGATAGAAGTAGAAGAATTGGTTGAGTCATATACATGAATAAAGATAGAAAAATACGAAAATGCTAGGAAGCACATCCATGTGCAGTGCTCGATCATGCGGTTATATCTCTTCTTCTTATATTAGCAAGGATAGAAGTAGAAGAATTGGTTGAGTCATATACATGAATAAAGAGCACCCACCCTGAAACTATGTGGTGTTTTCAGTGCAATTATTGATTGCAGGCAGTAGTAACCAAGCTTGTTTAGGAGGAGTATCGATCAATGATCACAGAGTGAGGTAGCATTGATCATTCACCTTCAATTCATTTGGGCTAGGCTGGGCTGGCGGGTATATAAAAGGGGTGAGGCACGGCCAGGCACAGGCAGGGCACCGCAGAGCTCACAAGTACTACTGCTCAAACACATTCCATCGATCCAACCCACGCACGGCCGGTACGACGGTGTTGTTAGCTGATCGATCGATCGATCGATCAATCTCCAAGATGAAAGCAGCCGGCGTCGCTCTCCTCCTCGTGGCCCTGCTGGTGGGCAAGGCCAACGCCCACAGGCTCCACGCCAAGGCCAAGCAGCGGCGGGACGCGGGCTCCTCCTCGCTGATGGCCCTCAACATCAAGTCCTTGGACGAGGTCGTGGCAACCACGGCGTGCGTGAAGAACACCATGCAGCAGCAGCTGGAGGAGTTGCCCGTCATCGACCTCATGATCGCCGCTGATCCCCCAAGAGAAGTCGACTGGAGGGCTGGAAATGCTGTCACGGATGTCAAGAATCAGGGGGGCTGCGGCTCTTGTTGGGCGTTCGCCACGGCCGGTGCGGTGGAGGGCCGTCATGCCATCACGGCAAAGTCGGCTCATCCTGTTTCCCTGTCGGCCCAGTACATCCTGGATTGCACCTTCCCCTACATTGACCACAAGAGTGGCTGCAAGCAGGTATGCGGCGCTTGCTCTGATCAAGAAGTTGGGCGGTATCCCGTCCGAGTCCGTGTATCCATACATACCAGGAGCGAGGTACGGTACAATTGCGACACTAGCAGGTTTACCTGGTCCGCCAGCGTATCGGACTTCTCCAGACTGATCAAGTTCAACGCGATCGACGATCATGAAGCAGGCCGTGTCGCTCCAGCCGATACCCGTGGTTATCGGGCTGGACGACGAGTTCTATGATTGGGATCCGATGGTCACCCCCGTGTATTATGGGCCGGGCAACACCACCCACATCACCCACGCACGCCGTCTTGATCGTGGGAGGACGATTTGGGCGACCTTTTTTGGATAGTGAAAAACTCCTGGGACACATGGTGGGGGATCACGGCTACATCTACATCAGCGCCGCGGCCAACAACAGGTTCGTTGGCCAGTCGGGGGTCGCCAACATCCTCACCAATGGCATATTTGTCAAGTCCTAGGTATGCATGCACTCTAAGTTTTACTTAATTATTCTCTCTCTACATATGTTCTCCATTTAATTTGGGGAAGAGATCGATTGTGTGTTTCTGTTAGTTTCATATATAGTTGGCTATATAGTGTGTGTTCGATCTGTAATACTTAACATGTACAGTTGATCATTTTAAGCATATATAATATACTTACTCCCTCCATGTTGGTAATAGAAGTCGTTTAGGACAGCGACACGGTTTCCAAAGTATAACTTTGACTTCGTATATTTATAAAAATATTCATCACAAAGTGATATATTTATATTTTTATGAAAGTAATTTCCAAGACGAATCTATTCATATGATTTTCACATTTCCAAACTTAACAACTTAAAAGTTATTCATGATTTATATTCCCAATGTTTGACCCAAAGCTTGTCCAAAACGACTTCTATTTTCTATAATGGAGGGAGTACAGCTGCAATAATATTGGTAATTTACTTACACTTTTCAATTTAATTGTAGTTGTTGGATAATATTTTGACCCTAATTAATTAGTTAGTATCTAGGTTGGAAAGCTTGGCCCCTGCAAACCAATCTTTAGTATATGGCCAAGCTGCTAGCATTCCCTGAGTAATGACTTGAGATTTGTTAAAATTTGATGTAAACGCACACATGCCACTTGCAGTTTTAGAAAAATATATTATAACTCCTCGCATCTAATGCAGGCAGGCAGGCACTGTAAATAAATTCTGTACAAGTGGCTTTAGTTAGTTTTGTTGATTACCTCGCTCCTTGGATGCAAATGCAGGTGCTACTGGAGGAATTTGGAGAATGCCAAGGAGTGCCCAACGTCAAAAAAAAAAAGAAATAAGAAAGCGAAACAACTCGATCTGATGTAATAACTAGTACCAGCAGCAACAACTCTGATGTATCGATCTATAAATCATGACACAAATGATCGAATTATGGAAGTTATTATACATGTTGCAATCCCACCCTTATTGGCCAAGGAATGCTGCTGCTGCTGCTGCTACATCTCGATCTCCACCTCCTCCTCCTCCTCCTCCTCCCTTAACCCCGTCTTAAGAGTGGTGATCTCCTCGTAGGTTCTATCACCGAAGATGTTGAGGGCGGACTTTAAATTTCCCCCCTGCTTGTTGCTGCCATACTTGTTGAGGATCTGGCGCGCCTTCTTCTTGAAGATGGGGAAGCGCCTGGCCTTCTCACCCTGTTCGCGCACCACCTCGTGGTGCGCGGCCCAGCGCTCGTACAGCGCCCACATGGACTCATCCGACGCAAGGTCCTCCTCGGTGTAGATGAAGCTCGCCCGCGCCCGCGTCGGGGGCGAGGCCAGCAGCGCCATGGCGGCCACGACCAGGGCGAGTGCTATTATTTCTGATCTCGCCATCCAGTGATTCCGCTCAGCTCAGCAGACTGAACTGAACTGAACCCAAGCAAGATGCAGCCTGCGGCCGGTGGCGGACGCTGCTGCTTCGATCGTGTCCCGACTCCCCATTTATAAATAAAATAAATAAATATATAGTCCCGACAGACAAACCCTAGGAACGAAGGAGGCTTCCAAATTGGGCCTCCATTCCATCCAGCGCCCAGGCCCCGTGATGACCGGGCCGGTGAGAGCTCGTTCTTGGACAGTGCTGTCAGCCTCCGTCACCGCATTGCATGCACTCCACGGCGGCCCACGAAGCAGCAGTAGAGCTGCGAATGCAAGGGGCAGCCTGGGCCCACGGCCCAGCCATGCATGCCTCTACCACGTTATTAGTTGTGTCGGAGGCCTGGCGGGCCCCACTGCACGGGCCAAGCAATGGCTTGCATGCTCAAATCCCAATAGATATTGGAGCAGATGATTTATTTACGTAACTAGGTAGCATACCCGTGCTTTTTTCTGGGTGTACTAAAAACACATAGAACGCACAATAAAGTAATAATATTGTATGATTAAATACTAACGTTAAATCCAAAAAACAAAGTTTGTGAAATTAACAGTCACAGAGATTGTGAGCGTATCGTTCCCATATGCCCATGTGTGACACAACATGTGCGGTTCCTTGACGTTTATCACGATGCACTTGTACCTCCAGGTTTTAAAATTGATTAGCATCGAACAATGATAAAATTTTCAATCCACTACTATCTCACAACTAAGCAAGTACCTTTCATTCATCACCACCACATGTCTATACTGACCCATCCAGAAGTCTTCCCTCCCTGGTTATAGGACAACTACACAACCATACCAATGACATCTACAAACACAAACGATAGTCATCCCTTCCTTGGAGTGCGAAATGCTTTCAACCATCATCATCATGGCGCTGAATTTGAAATACAATTTCTGGACGAAGGTGTAAAAAATTTAGGCAAGGGATGCCCGTGTTGCTATGGTAGCTTTAAATTTTTCAACGCAACAAGTGATAGTAAACAAATATTGGGCAAAATTAATTGACACATAATAAAGCCTCTCCATGTCAGAAGTGCAGAATTCAACAACCCGAAATAAAGGGTTACATAATTATTGCCGAACCAAGACTTGTAGGATCAAACATGATCTAGTAAAGAGAGGTGATGGTGATAATATATATTGCAATTTCTAGATTTTTGCTTTGCCACAAGCTAATTTCTAATTTCATCAAATCATGCCGCAAGCTGCAATTTTCCACTATCTTGGTTAAGTTGGTTCTTCTCTTCCTTTCCAAAGTTCTGCACAAAAAAAAAAAGGAAGTTGCCAATATTTTGTCAGAGCATGTATCATTTAGCTGGCGCCGTTCATGGTGCTCTGGTCGCAAATTGTTTATCTGTAATCTGCTCTCCTGCGTTCCCCTGGTTTTTATTTCTTCCGATGTTACTCCTCTGTTGTGCAAGCCCACCCTCTTAATGAAATACACGCTCATTTGAGTGTGATCGCAAAAAAAAAAAAAAAAAAAAAAATCAGCTTGTGTTCTGTAGCCAGCAAAAAGCAGCCAATATTGTATCAGAAACTTGCAATATGTGGTCTACTGATTAAATCTATTCATAGACAACTGATATCCCATTATTTTTCTTTCCTGAAATGACCGGCACACTTGTTCAAAAAAACGATATAATAAATCTCTGATCTCTATTTACATTCTGTACTCACAACACATATGAGGTCAAGCTCTCCAGTGTCCAATGACAAGGTTCAGGTGCCCAAATTTAGGTATCACCACTAATCACGCATGAAACCTACGGGTTTGACGATTAAACATTTAGTCTTTAGTTTGCTTTAGTTTCCATGGTGTTTTAACAAATGAAATTGTGTAAGACTCTTCTGTTACCTAATACCAGCCAAAGATCAGTAGCTAAAGCAAACACCAGAACATCGGCTGCACAGAAAAAGTGAAAATAATCTCAGAGAGTAAAAGTGCTTACGAGTCACCAGGCAAGCCCATGATGATGACGGTATCCTCACTTGCTCACTTATTAACCAGCTTGAGTCTTTATGAGCCTCCATAATCTACAAATTGCCAATATTGTATCCTCTGAAAGACTGAAAGCATCCATATTTGTGTCAGACAACAAAATACAAGAAAAAAAACAGTATTAAAGAGCAGCATCCTACTATTTTGAGTGGCCCAATACAGAAGCATCAAAGAATAAAAAGACATCATCGATGACTATCCATGCACAGCTGGGTATTTTGGGTATGGATTAGAGGAGCTGGGAGGGTACACGCGCCGCGATCGCACAGCGACGGCATGACCATCACGGGATGTCGTTGCCCTCCATTGCAGCTGCTGCGGTTTCGAGCTGCACCATGTGCGCAGAGTACTCTGCCTTCGGCTTCGAGGCAAACAGGTGGAAAGCGATGTTGGGGGAGGGATAGAGGCAGATAGGAGTGCCAAAGATCGCACACATGGACGAGAGGGGACGGATCTGTGAGCAGAGGGATAGAGGCAGAGATCTCACCGGTCAGATCTCGGATCCTGAACACCGGATGTTGGAGACACGCTGCTAGCAAGTAGCGCGGAGGGAGGTGGAGACTGACGGCCGATATCATGGACATCAGCGCAGGATGTACGATGGTGGATCAGGCGGAGAGGCCAGGCTGCTGCTCGGGAGGAGATCGCACGGAGCCAGTGGTCTGACATCAGGCGGCGGCGGCGATCGCACGAGGCAGGCAGCGCGACGGCAAGGTCAGGCGCGGAGCGAGGGCGAGGTCCGGTGGCGGCGCGGTGAGATCGTGAGGGGAGTTCGCAGTTCGCAAGCGCAAGGGCAGGGATCGGAGAGAGAGAGAGAGAGGAGGGAGGAGATCGCACGGAGGCAGACCCAGTGCGGGATTGGAGCACTGAGAAAGAATCGGAGATCGCGTGATTGGAGGAGAAATCGCACCCGCCGAGGGAACGTCTAACGGATTGACCAGTGCCCGGACGTCCGGATGCGCGTCGTCCGTCCGGACTCCGGACGCCCGCGCATGTAGTGCCCACGCACCTGCCCATGTCCTGCTGCATCTCACGTCGCCTCTTGCTGCTGCTGCACATGTGTATAGACCCACCAGCTGCATGAGAGAGAGAGGGCCAGGGTATACTGAGAGAGGCAGTGCATGTTCCCAGATGTGAGAGAGACAAGTCAAGAGTGAATTTGAATATGAGATTCACCTCGATCCACGGTGAAACATCTTCTCTAAAAAGATCTCTGTCAGGATATAGAATTCATCGAATTGTTTATTAGATCTCCACCTCTCTCTATTTCACTTTCACCTGTTTTCACCTATTTCCCACACGTCAAGGGGCAAAATGCAAAAGAAAAAAAAATCCTTCTTCGAACGTGGTCGGTTGTCGGGATAACGTAGTGATCATCTGAACAGTAGAGGCTCTGCCATTTCTAACTAATAATATTTTTTAAAATAAAGATAGAAGAAAAAACTCGTGACAGATTTGACCAACGGCCGGGCCAAAAACAAAAACCAGGGGCTGCGGCACTGTTTCGCGCGAAAACTGTGGGAAACATGCATGCAGCGGACAGTGGACAACTAGTATATGGAAACATGCATGCTGCTTGACAAGGACGACGACCTTCTGGTCCCCTATTTATTAATTATTAATTTTATTTACTTTATAAGAGTTTTATATATAATTTTTTGGCAAAAGCTAGGCCATCTCTATCTGTTGCTGCTACACCAACAGGATCGGTCGGGTTCAAAAAGGCTAAGGCCGTGTTCTTTCAACGGCATCGAACTCCAGGAATGATTCCTATCCGAATTCGTTATTTTAATTTATACTCCTCCGTCCTAAGATATAAGGCACGATTTAACTTGGCATGGTCTTCAAAATCATATTTTATCTACTAATTTATATTATTATATATAATCTATAGCAATAATAAAAATATCTTTAAAAAAATATTTATAAATACAAATATAATGTTAC
Organism: Chrysopogon serrulatus; assembly: GCA_015844335.1. Taxonomy (NCBI): domain Eukaryota; kingdom Viridiplantae; phylum Streptophyta; class Magnoliopsida; order Poales; family Poaceae; genus Chrysopogon; species Chrysopogon serrulatus. Next base: position 217,090 of record JADLZL010006894.1, on the reverse strand, counting down.
CACTATTGTACTATAAACTTTTTATATTATTTAACTAATTATTGGTTAAAGATAACAAAGTTTAAATTTTGAAATACATGCATATCTTATATCCCGAAACGGAGGGAGTATAACAATCAGAATAATTTTAATCGAAAAGGACAATCTGATGGAAACAAACGAGACCTAACTAGTCGGCTAGTATGATCGATATATACATCCCTGTCTGCTAGAGGATCGCGATCGGAGTTGGCAGTTGCATCCTCTGCCTTTTTTTTTTTTTGCGAAACGCATCCTCTGCCTTAATCTGTTTTGTCTTTATTAATTTCTTAGATTAGATGCATGCATGTGTGCACAGGCATGCAACAAAGCTAGCTGCACGCTTTTGTTTCCATATGCATGAAATATCTTCTACTGTATCTATCTATCTATTCTTTTATTAGTTGCCTATGTCAATATCGCAAACTAAAGTCACAAAGAAATGACTGTCTCTGCTGAAGCCGAAACTAAAAAGCAACTACTGAATGAAAGATTAAAAGATTCAGCTTTGTTTCATATCTTTCCCGGGATTATTGATCCATCGTTATTCCTTCCGTGATGGAAAGCCAGGAAGCCCAGTTGGTGCATATGGGGGCACACGTCTGCACTCCTTATCCGGTGTGTATGTCCTAGTACGGACGGACAAAGACGTACATGATGGGCAAATGCGTTAGTCAAAGGCTAGCTAGCTAATAAAGGTACATCCAGTATAAGTATGTAGCAGCATGCAATGTTTATACACTGAGCGGGCCAAACGACATATGAACACGGCAAAAAAGATGAGGGAAAGGGACTGTGGACTGCAGAAAGTGTGTTTTGAAAGGTGAGAAGTGAACGGCCACTTTGCCTCAAAGTAAGCAAACACGACTAGTAAACACGGTCGACCGAGCATAAATTGACAGGAATGGAATATTATATATAGGAGTATTCAGCTAGCCAGCCTACCATTACTTTGTTGAATTTGCATGGATCGTTAGGGCGCTTTTGGTAGGGTTCCATATATATCCTCGTAAAAACATTTTAAATCTCTACATTCCTTTTAGAAAACATTTCTTATTAGATAAACCAGAGAATCACTTCGTGAAATAGTTTGGCCACCTTGCAGGATTCTTTAAACTAGAACTAGAATAAAGAGAAATCATGTTTTAGGTGTTCCCTTGCATTGGATTAGCTATTACGAAAACGAGAATAGCTTCTAAGTAGTTATTCTTAAAAAGTTTCTCTCTCTGTAGCCTCTAGCAACAATCTAATGATTCTGCTGAGAATCTCAATTGTTTTCTTTGCTGAGAATCTGAAATGTTTTCTTGCTGCCAAATGCAACCTAGTTTCCCCTCCTTTAGGATACACCAAATGTGTAAACAAAGTTCATGTTGATTCCATTGTGTCGGTGCTAGAACTGGTGGCCCCCGGCCCCGGCAGTGAATTTGTGGTGCGTGTTCCCTCCTCCCGGATGGTGTACAAGATGGACACAAGGATTTATCTTTGGTTCGGGCAAGGAAGGCCCTACGTCCAGTGGGGGTGAGAGGTACTTGTATTATCTTGCACCTAAGTGCTCGTAGGTAGGGTGTACAAGCAGTGAGAGAGGGAGCCGGTCCCAAGTCTCGTGATGGTTGAATGGCTGGAATGCGCCTATGTCAACTTTGTGTCCGTCTCACGGGCCCTGCCTCCCCCTTTTATAGCCGCAAAGGGAATGGCCGGGGCTTACAAAGAGTTGGCGTGCGTGGGAAGCTGCTCTTCCCTCCCCGTCACGGCCTTGGAGTCCCGCCATCATCTGTGCCAAGGCCACGGCGTGGGCTTTGGCACGGGGGCGCACCCGCGAGGACATGGGCGTGGTTGTGAGGGGTCGCATCCCTGTCCTATCAACGGAAGAAGTGGGCGTCCACTGTAGAGATCGGCGGAGGGCCGGGGGGGGCGTATCCGTCCCCGGCGGCATCTTTGTAGCTTCGACCCCCAGCCTTGACTCGAGGCACGGAGGGCCTCGGCTCTGATGCCCGTACATGATGTGGTTGTAGGTGGAGAGCCGTCATTATGACAATCGCCGCCCACCCCGGGCTCAGAAAACCCGGGAGGACTATTGCTTTGACCGGCGCCCCCTTGGCGACCCCCTTACGGAGGATGATGCCGGTGGCGTCCCTTGGCTGGCGGCCACCGCCTTGGAGCCTCGGTGACTTGACTGTCGGGAAGATTAGGCAACACGGTGCCCCCACGCTGGTGGGCGGCATGGCCTCCACTGCGAAGGATAACAATCCCCCCGGCGTAAAACGGGATGGGGCGACTCCCCCATCCTCTCGCCATCGGACAAGCAACGTGGGAGGCGGGCGGTGGTTTTACGTCCAGTCGGGCTGGTTTGACCAGGAAGTCTTGTGCGACCCGTCAGGCTTGTCCGCCAGGGGGCTCAGTGAGGCGGAGAGCAGACTTCCGTCCCGAGGCCCCAGCGTGGGGGCTCGGGCGGGGACAGAATGGAGACCCGCCCGAGGCCCCGGCTGTGGGGGCTTCGGGCCGGGGCTGGCACTCCCAGAGCCCCTCTGCAGGTTGGGCTTGGGCGGGGCCGGAGGCTGGGCGTTTGCCGTGGCCCAGATTCGAGCAGCGAAACCTGCTTGAGGCCACGTTTTGCGTTTGTTGGAGAAAAACTTTCTTTAGGGGCCGTTATTTTGGTCCCCCGACAGTAGCCCAGAGCCTCTGAAGGAGTGGGTGCACTCGTTCGTTCGAGGCTGGAAGCCGGCCTCTTGCCTTGGTTGCAAATGTCTCACTCTGCGGGAGTGCGTGCAAAAGCGCACCGGCGGAGGTGTAACCCAGGCCTCGGAGGAGAATGGAGGACTCCCCGGGGCTTGTAGTTAGTTCGCACGGTGTGGTTTGTGGTTGTCTCGGGAGCCGTGCTTTCCGGTAGGGCGGCAGCGCCGAGCCCCCAGTGTAGCCAGAGGCCTCGGAGGAGCGTGTGCTCGTCCGAGGTCTTGTGCGTGTCTTTGTGGTGAAACGATTCGTGGCGCCGAGCCCCAGGCCCGTCGGCTTGTCAGGGGGTTCGGAAGAGTGTTAGGACGTCTTCCCGAACCGGCTCGCGCGTTGGGGAAAGTCCCCCCCTCGCGGCGTCGAGGGGAGCGGTTGGTGCTTGGTCGTTGGTTTTTACGCACCTCGGCGTCCCTTCCTGGGGGAGGAGGGTGGACCTCATCGTGCTATCGTCGGCAGTCGAACACGAGCCCCGGATCCCGGTGAGCTATTAACGGGTGGATCCGAGTGAACCGCCTGTGCCCCATTCGCTAGGGGTTGGCTGGGCCGGGGCGCAGTTCATAAGAGCCGCACGGTATGCACTGCTGGCGGGGCTCGGGTCCCGTCACTTGAGGTCAGGGCTTGATGCACTCCCACGCGGGATCCCCCCTGCTCGGCTGCCATGCTGGCCTCGGATCTTTGCTACGAGGACGGCCCCCCACTTTGCGAGGGGCTAGGCTGTGTATGAGGCCGTCCGAGCTGCCCACGACTCTGTTGCCCGAGGCGGTAACCCCAAGATGGGCCGACCTCCGTTCCTGCAGGCGTAAATGGGCCGTTGCCGGGCTCCTTCATGGAGAAGGAAAACCGCCGTTTCGCCTCGTCGTGGGCGCTTTCCCAGGCGGCGGCGCGGGATGTGGAAGCCGCGCGGGAAGGAGGTGGCGGGCCCCACTTCCCCGTTGTGGCGATTGCCGCGCGCGCGCCGTGGGCCCCCGGGTGGATGTGATCTTGTGGCCTGCGGTCTCCGCCCTGCGGTGGCAGGCCGAGGTCTTGCGCCCGGATCTTTTTGTGGCGGGCGGTCGTGCGGCTTAGCCCAGCGTGTGGTACGCCGGACCCATTAATGGCTGTGGCCGTTGGTGTGCCGTCGCCTTAGGTCAGGTGCGCGATTATTATGTCGATACGATTGTATATCGTGGAGTTGATCTCGCGATTAATGCAAAGAAGCCCTTAGGGTATAAGTACGTGCGGCGGCCGCGTCGGCCCTCTCGCCTTCCTTCCTCTGCTTCCACCTACGTTCTCTCCGCCATTGCCGCCCTGTTCGGCGCCCCGGGGAAAAAGGGGCGGGGAGAGAAAAAACCCCTGCACCCGCCCCGCCCGTCGTTGCCATGGCGTCGAGGCCGAGATCATCGGCGTGGAGGAGTGGGAGGCAGACTCGTGGCTTGTTGCCGGAGGCGGGTGACGCTGGTGGGGAAGGGCTTCTCCGCCCTGCGCCCAAGCCAGAGACCACGCCGGAGTGGATTGTCCCTTGACCCGACCACTGTCCCCCGCGCCCGCCTCGGGGATACGTCGTGAGCTTCCGCGGCGTTCCATGAAGCGGTTCGGGATACCCGGTGGGTCGGTTCCTGAGGGCCATCCTTGAGGTACTATGGCTGGAGCTGCAGAACCTCAATCCCAACTCCATCACGCATCGCGGTGTTAGCCGCCCTATGTGAGGGGCTTCCTCGGGGTCGAGGCCCATTGGGACATCGGCTCCATTTCTTCGAGGGCCCCTCTACTTCAAGGGCGTTGAGGGGGAAAGAAGACGGCCGTCCACGCCGCCGTAGCATATCGCAGCTACTGGTCTCGCCACCGGGATTCGTACATCCCGTGGCTTCGCCTCCTCAACCGCGGTTTGGCGCCATCAGAATGGTTCTACCTCCGGAGCGAGTCCGGCCACCTGCCCGCTTACACCGGGAAGGTGTTCCACGCCGAGCCCGCGAGGTGGAAGGAGGAGGTAGTCCCGTGGAAGATCATTCCATCGGGAGAAGGCGTTCAGCGCCTTGAGGACGCCCGACCAAGAAGGGGTTGGGCGCGTCGGTTGTCATCGCCGCCTTCCACAGAGACGGCGAGTTCGCCCCTCATGCATAGGCGGCCCTGCCTGTTTGACATGGTGGAGGGCAGTCCGTGGGCCGGAAGCGAGGATGTCGTCCGTCGACCTCGAGCACGGCGAGATCGTCGATCGGACCAGAAGGCGGCGGCGGTGACGGGCGTCTCCAACCTTTACAAGGTTGCGATGCGCCCCCACCGGAACGCCATCTCCGTGGTGAGTCACTGCGGGTCGTGTGCGGTTGGTTGTTGTTTGCCTCCTCCCCTTTATCCTCATCTTGCTCTTTTCGTCGCGGGGATTGGCGGGAAGCTGAAAGCGTCCAAGCCCCCATCTCCGCGGAGAAAGAGAAGAACAAGGCCCCTCGCGGGCTTGCGAGGGGGAGGAGAAGAAGAAGAAGTCGGACAAGAATGTCCGCAAAGCAGGAACTGAGCGGCGTGAGCTGGACAAGCTGCGGCGCCGGGCAAAGGGATGAGGACTCCCAGAGAGCCAACGCCCTCAGACACCACCGGCCCGATGACGGCGATGAGGATGACTCCAGGGGAGGATTACGACTTCCCTCGGCTTCATGGAGGGGGGAGTAGGCCGAAGGAGTCGCTTGCCTCAGCCCAGGTCCCTCGGTGATCTTGTGCCGGAGGTGGGCAGCGGAGGAGGTCAGCGCGCAGGCCTCGGCCTCGGCGTCTCAGGCGAGGCTGCGTGTTGAACTCCGGGGAGGCCCGTCTCTCGGGAAGAGAGGGGTGGTCGCCGTGGGGCCGTTTGAGGGCCGCCGCCCCTCGCCCTTCACTCCGCCGAGGCCATGGCTGGGGCGGCCGGAGATGTGACCCTGCTCGGGAGGGGGATGAGCCCTCCCCGAAGTCGTCCCGCGCCGACCAGCCCGGTCGGGGCAGCTCTGACGCCCCGGGGGGCCGCTGAGGCGGCGGCGAGGACCGCCCGAGGGTGAGCGCGGGCCTCGCCGAGGAGGCGGCGGCAGCCGGAAGGGCCGGCACCTCATGCCCGCGACTCGAGTCGCGCGGGCCGAGACACCTCAAGTCGGAGCCCCGGCAATGCGACTCAAGGCGAGCCGATTGTACCAGCCGCTGTCGGCGGGTGAGCATCTCTCCCTCTTTAAGTCTTCCATTGTTTTTGTTTCGCTTCTTCCTCGAAGTCACGACCTCCCTTGCCACCCAAAAAAAAGCAAAGCGGCCCGGTTCCCGCCACCGCTTGCTCAGCGTAAGCAGGCGGGCGGCGAGGTCGGCCGCAGTGCCACCCCTACCCCGGCGATGGCGGTGTTGCCCGGCAACCAGAGAAGCGGTCGGCAGCAGATTGACCAAGGCCACCCCGGCCGTGGCGGAGAGAGGCGCCTTGGGCGCCGTCACAAGACTCCCGGCTTGGCTGTCCCGCGGGAAGCCGTGGCCGGCGCTGCCCGTGACCCGACCAAACATGGCCATGGAGGCGGGCGCTAATCTCCCGCCCCAAACCCACGCCATGGCAACGGAGGAGGTGGTGGGAGATCCCCTCCTCGAGAGGAAGCCCCCCCCATGCGGGTTGAAGAGGTGGCCGTTGCGGACACGGCTTCCCTCCGGTGGCGTCGTGCGGGGCCGTCGGCTACTTGGCGCCCCGCCGAGGTCCTCGAGCCGGGAGGTGGTTCGCTTTAGCGAAGCTCCGGGGAGGGGCCGCCACGGATCATCACAGACGGACCGCGGGACCGGGGGCCGGCCGATCTATATGCTGGGCGACGCCACGGGCGTACTCGGTGGGGCTTGAGCCCGGCAAGAAATACGTTCAGTCGGCCGACGACCTGCTTCATCGCTTTCTCGCCGATCTTCTCAAGGGACCTCCCGAAAATGTTGAAGGTATTACAAATGCTCGAAACCCTTACCTTAACACGGGTGCCCGGAGATGGCTAACTTTCGGGCTGTTCTTCGACGGTTGTCGCGGGACACGGCAAAGTTCTCCGGGAGAAGTCGCGGTTTCTCCGACCCGAGGCTGGCCTTGACGAGGCGCTCCACCTTCACGGGGGAGGCAAACCCCACCTGCGTGCCGGGATTAAGCTCGAACGGAAAGAAACGCCGACCTCCGCCTCCTTGTCGCGGACACGGAAAATTTGAGGCCCTCAGAGGTCGGAAGCGTTCGTCGAGCTCGACCGGAGCCGGGCTGAAAAAGAGAGGTGATGAGGACCCGGGCAAGAAATCGAGTCGTCCGACACCATTGGGACGTTGACGGAGAACTTTGGTGAACATGGAAACTGATCACCAGCTCTATGTCAATGATGTCACCATGATGCGGGCCGAGCTTGGTCAAGGCGGAAACGAGGCCATCAGGCTCGAGGTCAGCTGGCGGAGGAGGTGTGGTGCAAACGGAAGGTAAGTCTTATGTTTGGGCGCCCATATCCTTGCCGCCGCTCGGGGATTGACCCTTGGCGGATGCGAGAGCTGAGGAAGAAGTCGTCGGGCGGGGGGCGGCCCTTGTCGCGGCGCGAGCTGCCTACTCCTCAGCGAGGGGCGAGCTCAACGCCACGAAGAAGAAGGTCGGGCCCCGTTTGCAGCGATGAGGGCCGGGCGAGCCCGCCGCCGGCAGCAGTCCCCCGGGCGCCTAGGGGCGTTGCCCGACAAGTGGAAGGCGCGCGCCGCCCCCCGCCCTCCCGACCTTCGGACCGGGGTGTCGCACACCACAGCGATGACCCTCTCCCACTCGACCTCGACCTCCCCAAGATTTCCGAGGGGCTCGTCGTCGCCGAGGGATGAGGAGGGTCATGAGGAGAGGTATTTGCCGAGCTGCTCCATCGGGCCGAAGAAGCTACGTCCGCGCTGGTCGGGCACTTCCGTGCCGGCTATCCTCCCTGGTGCTTCTGCCGAAGGGCCGACACCGCAGGTGCCGACGCCAGGGGCCGGAGGGGTCGGATGCCCCCGGTGAATCACATGGTCGGGCCGAGTGTGCCCGTGTAAAAACTTGATTAGTATTTTTTTTTTTACGTGTGTCGTCCTAAGACTTTGGCCCGTCGAGGCCTTATGTTTCTTATCTTGACTCTTTCGTTATCTCTGTGTTTCCCTTCCGTGGTGCTCGTTACTTAGTCGTGCGGGGAGCTTTGCAGCCGTGAGTCGCCCTTTAGCCGAAGGTAGGGATCGCGTTGATTGTCACGGTCCCGTTGCCTTTTCGCAATGAGTGACTTCCCCCGAGGCTCGGAGTCCCCTTTTGGCCGAGGGCTGCAAGCGGAGGTACCGTGGGCCGGGCGTAGGGTGGCCTCGCGGCTCGGCCTCCCGGCCTCGGGGTGACTCCAGCCGTGCCCTTAACTAAATACACGAGACCTTCGGGGACGTAGAGTCTTCGAAGAATAGCCGAAAACGAAAAAAGGATTTTCGCGGGGTGCTTTTCGGGAGGGGGTTCCCCCTTTCTAGCCCCCCTCGAGGGAGGCTTGGTTTTGGTAAGACAAAACCAAGTCTCACCGAATCCTATTGAGGAAAAAATGCTATGTCTTGGGGAAACGCCCAAGGACTTGGTGTTTATTAACGAAATGTACAAAGCGTATGTACAATGCTTGGAATTTTAAGGGTAAAAAGCGACGTAGGCTGTTGGATGTTCCAAGCGTTGTTGAGGACTTCGCCCGGCCGTTGGCGAGCTTATGCGTGCCCGGCTTGAGGACTTCGGCGATGATGAAGGGCCCTTCCCAAGGGCGGCGTGAGCTTGTGGCGCCCTACATTGTCTTGGCGGAGGCAGACACCAGATCGCCTTCACGAGATCTCGGACCCGGACCCGACGGTCGTGGTAGCGTCGGAGAGACTGTTGGTATCTTCTTTGAGTGTAGAAGGGCGGCGTCCCTAGCTTCCTCGGCGTGTCAGCGAGTCCTCCCGAGCCACTTGGTTTCGTGCCTCGTCGTAGGCCCCGAGCCTTGGGGACCCAAACTCCAAGTCGGTGGGCGGCATGGCCTCGGCACCGTATACTAGGAAGAAAGGCGTAAACCCGGTGGCTCGGCTTGTCGTCGTCCCGAGGCTCCAGAGGACCGAAGGGAGTCCCTCGAGCCACCTTTTGCCGAACTTGTTGACCTTATTGAAGATCCGAGGCTTCAGTCCCTTGCGGTATCATCCCGTTGGCCCGCTCCCACTTGCCCGTTAAATGCGGGGGTGCGCAGCGGGGACCCGGACGATGCGTATCCGGTGCTCGTTGCGCGAAGTTTCGAAACTTCGCCCCGTGAACTGGGTGCCATGGTCGGTGATGATGGAGTTTGGGACTCCGAAACGATGGGTGATGTCGGTGAAGAAAGAGCACCGCCTGCTCGGACCCAAATGTTGGTGACGGGCGCCTCGATCCACTTGGAGAGCAGCCGATGGCGACGAAAGCGGATGGGTGTAGCCCCCGGCGCCTTCTTGAGGGGTCCTACAAGGTCCGATCCCCATACGGCGAAAGGCCATGTGATTGGGATGGTGGGAGGGCTGGCCGGCGGAGTGCGTCGGCAGCGTGAATCCCGACACCCCTCGCAGTGCGTACCACCTTGGTGGCGTCTGCTACCCCTTGGTCGGCCAAGAGAAAAACTCCCGGGAAGGCTTTGCCGAGGGAGGCGGGGGGCGGCGTGGTGGCCGCACACTCCGGCGTGGATCTTGGCGAGCGAGGGAGAGGCCGTCTCGATCGTGATGCATCATTGCGGGGACTCAGGGGCTTAAACTGTAGAGCTCGTCTTCGGCGACGACGAAGGATTTCGCTCTTCTCGCGATGCGCTGGCTCGGTTGAAGTCCTCGGGGGAGGATGCCTCGGACAATCCGGTCGAGTGCGGCTCTCTCGGTCCATTTCGGGCTGGCCCTCGGGTCTCCCTCGTCGATCTCCATGACCTCGGCCTTGGGCGCCGAGGCGCCTTGGAAGCCGGGGGACCTCGGGCGTAGAAGGGACCTCGGATGACTTCCCCCCCCCATCGGGGTCGGAGGCGTTCCTCAAGGCCTCTTCCGCCACCGAATGTGACGGAGGGGCCGAGAGGTCTTGGGTGAAGACGTCGGGAGGAAAGGGGGTTCTTCCGGCGGCGATCTTAGCGAAGGATTCGTCGGCGGCCTCGTTGTACCGGACGGCGTGGTTGAGCTCGAGGCCGCCGAACTTGTCCTCCGGGGCGCCACGGCTTTGCGTCAGCGTCCATCTTGGGGTCGTGGCGCTTTGAGTCCTTCATGACTTGATCGATGACGAGCTGCGAAGTCGCCCGAACGTCGAGGCGCTTGACGCCGAGCTCGATGGCGACCTTCAACCCGTTAAAGAGCGCCTTCGTACTACGCCATATTGTTTGACGCCAGGAAGTAGAGGCGGATCACGTATCGCATGTGTACCCCGAGGGGGGAGACGAAGAGGAGGAGGCCGGCGCCGGCTCCGGTCTTCATCGAGGGACCCGTCGAAGTACATCGGGCCAAAGATTCTGCCTGGGAGGCTGCGGTGGCGGTAGGCCGGGTGTCTGTCCCACTCTGAGGAAATCGGCCAAGACTTGGGACTTGATGGCCTTCTGGGCGCGTAGGAGAGGGTCTCTCCCATGAGCTCGACGGACCACTTGGCGACCCGTCCCGAGACCTCCCGGTTACGGAGGATCTCTCCCAACGGGAAGGAAGAGACCACCGCCACGGGGTGGGCGTCGAGTAGTGCCGAGCTTGCGCCGCGTCGGGTTTCCACCGCGTAGAGGAGCTTGAATCTGCGGGTAGCGGATCTTGGTCTCGGACAACACCTCGGCCGATGAAGTAGACCGGCCTCTGGGCCGGCAGCGCGTGGCCCTCCTCACTGTCTCTCGACGACGATGGCCGTCCGACCACACAGGTGGTCGCGGCGACGTACAAGAGGAGAGGTTCTCCTTCGGGCCAGCGGGACGAGGATCGGGGCGCTGGTGAGGGCGGCTTTGAGTTTGTCGAGGGCCTCCCGGGCCTCGGAAGTCCGAGAAACGCTCGGATTTTCTCGGGGAGGCGGTATAGGGGCAAACCCTTTTCGCCCGGCCGTGAGATGAAGCGGCCGAGGGCCGCAAGGCGTGACCCATGACTCATTTGCACGCCCTTCGGGTCCTTGATCGGCCCCATGCTCGTCACCGCGGTTACCTTCTCCGGGTTGGGCTCGATGCCGCGCTTGAGAGGCGATGAACCCAAGAAGCATGCCTCGGGGGACCCCAAGACGCACTTCGGGATTGAGCTTGACGCTCTTGGCTGCAAGACACAAAAAGCGATCTTGAGGTCGAAAATAAGGTCGTCGACCTTTTTTGTCTTGACCACGATGTCGCCGACGTAGGCCTCTACGGTCTCGCCCGATGTGGTCGCCGAAGACGCATGCATGCATCGCCGATCGTGGCCCCTGCGTTCCTCGAGCCCGAAGGGCATCGTCACGTCAAATAGCGTTACATGCCGAAGGGGTGATGAAGGGCGTTGCGAGCGGTCGGACTCCTTCATCCTTATTTGGTGGTAGCCGGAGTAAGCATCAAGGAAGGATAAGAGCTCACACCCGAGGTGGAGTCGACTATCGATCGATGCGTGGTAGAGGAAAAGGGACTTTCGGACATGCTTTATTTAAACTAGTGTAGTCTACACACATCCTCCACTTCCCACTCTTTTCCTAACCATTACAGATTAGATAGCCACTCGGGGTGGAACACCTCCTTGATGAATCCGCCGCCAAAAGCTTGTTCACCTCCTCGCCGATGGCTCTGCGCTTCTCCTCGTCGAATCGGGCGCAGACGCTGCTTCACCGGGCTCGGACCCGGCACGGATATCAAGGGAGTGCTCGGCGACATCCCTCGGAATGCACGGCATATCCGAGGGACTCCACGCGAAGATGTCGATGTTCGCGCGAAGAAAGTCGACGAGCACGGCCTCCTATTTAGGGTCGAGGGAGTCACGGATCTTCACCGTCTTGTCGGACGAGGTGGAGGGGTCAAGTGGAACCTCCCTCACCCCGTCGGACGGCTCGAAGGCGCCGGCGTGGCGCTTAGAATCGAAAGCCTCGGAGGCGGCCATGGCCTCGGCGTGCTCGATGGCCTCTACGTCGCGAGTTGAGCGCGTGCTCGTAGGAGGAGCCAATGGTGATGACGCCGTTGGGGCCGGCATCTTGAGGGGAGGAGATCGTGTAGTTGGGGACCGCCATGAACCCGGCGTCGCGGGGCGTCCGAGGATGCCGTGGTAGGTTCCCGGAAGTCAACCACGTCGAAGGTGATGACCTCCTTGCGGTAGTTCGATGGCGTTCAAGACGACGGGGAGATCGATGCGCCCAGGGGCCAAAACACGCTTGCACGGCACGATGCCCCGGAAGGGAGAGTTGGAAGGTCGGAGGTGCGGGCGCTCCATCCCAGCCAGTGAGGTGTCGGAGTGGAGGGATGTTGAGGGCGCTGCCGCCATCCATCGGTACCTTGGTGAGCCGAGCGTTGCCGACGACGGGATCCACCACGAGCGGGTATCTCCCCGGGGTTCGCACGTAAGGCGGGTGGTCGTCGATGCCATAGGTGATGGCGTCGGTCGACCCGGTGTACCCGTGGCGGGCGTACCGAGAACACCTCCCGGCCGCCGCGCTTGATCTGGCGCGGGGAGAAGTTCGCCGACTGCCCGCCGATGATAATGAAGACATCATGAATCTTCGGGAAGCCGTCGTCCTCGCCTCCGTCCCTCCTTCTCCTTCTTCTTCTTGTCCTCGGGCGGGGGAGCTTCTGGTAGAACCGGCAGGCCAAGTCACACTCCCCATGGTGTGCTTGACGGGGGAACTTGTGGAAGGGGCACGGCTTCTTGAGCAGGTCATCGAACGCCCGGGCCCGGGGGACCTCGGGGTGCTGCGGTCGGCCGCGCGACGAGCTCATCCTCGGAGCCCTCCTCTTTCTTGCCTTGCTTCCCCCTCCGCTTGCCCCTCTTGTTCTTCTTGGCGTTGCGGGTTCTTTTTCCTCTCTGCTCCTTCATCCTTCGCTTTCCCTATCGCCGGCACCGCGGAAGATGGCCCCCCACCGCTTCCTCGCCGGAGGCGCGGTTGGTAGCCACCTCGAACAGCTCATTTTGGCGGTGGAGGGCATCTTCCGCCCAGCTCGTGGACCAACTCCTTGCGGTCGTCCCGCCTAGGAAGGCGCTGATTAGGGCGGCACCGGCCACGTTGGGCAGCTCGGTGCACTTCTTGGAGAAGCGGGCGAATGAAGTCACGGAGTGACTGCCGGGCTTCCGGCGGCAGCTGGAGGTCCCCAGAGTTCCTGGGCGCACGTATGTGCCCCGGAAGTTCCCTACGAAGACTTTAACCAGGTCGCCCGGTCGTAGATCGTCCAGGGCGGGAAGGTGCTCCCGCCCAGGCCGGGCGGCGTCGCCAGGATGGAGAGGAAGGTTGCGGGATGATGAGTTCGCTGTCATCCGCCCCGCCCGGTAGCCGCAGGCCAAGCGGTAGTCGTTGAGCCAAACCTCGGGGTTCGTTTCTCCCCGGTATTTGGCGAGGTTGGCGTGTCTGGGCGGAACCGGGCGGGAACCGAGCTGCGGGATTGCCCGGCCAAGGCGCGGGGCCCCCGGGTCCGCGTCGTCGCCGCGTCCTCGTCGATGTCGCGTCGGCCACCTGCGCTCGGGCGGGCGATCGCGTTCATCCGATGCTCGCGCTTCCCTCCTGGCGTTCTTGTCGCCGTCGTCGTCGCTACGCTGGATTGTCTGGATGCGCTCGCTCGCCGGCCTTCCTTGGATCTACAGTGGACCGAGGCCTCGCGCTCCTCAGGGGATGCCCCCGGTTCCTCGTCGCATAGGCGAGCGTGAGTGCTGGGCTCTCGGCTTCTTTGGGCGCGCCGGTCTCAATGTAGCCGCATCTGGGTCGCGGATGCGCGTCCTTACGGGGAGAGGCTCATCGCTCGGAGGAGTATGGCGCGGCCGGCGCGTTGCAGCACATTTGGAAGATGGGAGGAGGTTCCTCCCATCGTTGGCGATCCTTTCGTGGGCGTCGCGGCGTCTGCTTGCCGTGCCCGCGGGGCTCGGGGTGGCTTGCGCTGCTTGTGTTGCCCACGCTGAGCGCGCCTATCTTCTAGCGTAGTGAAGGCCGGTCGTGAGCTTGGCCACGTGTGTGGTGGATCTGCTCGGCGGTGTGCGGCGTGGCTCCACGAGGCGTGATCGCCGGGTCCTCCGCTCTTGGTGTTGCTACGGTCGGTGGGGTCCGCCGCTCCCCGCCCGGTGGGACGGGAGCCGCTTGGATCCATCGGGTCGTAAATTCACCGGAGCGGGCTCGCGGGGTGTGCTCCGTCGCGATCCTGCTCTTCGTTGTATCGCTGCCGCGGCCGCCGGCGCCGAGGTCACGAACCTCCACGTGGAAGCACTTTCGCGTCGGGTCGCATATATCGTGGGGGAGTCGGAGTCGGGTAGCCGGCGGTAAAAGCGTGCTCCGTGATGAACCCCCGGCTCCGTGATTCTCGAGGTGGCGTCGGATCGGGTGGGTGTAGCGGCGTGCGGGAGTGGCGTCGCCGCTCCTCTGCCTCGAGGTACTCCTCGGGCGTGGACGGATCCGTCGGGGGATGTCCGCGGGGAGGTGCCCCTGGGGGCGCCCGGCGTCGTGGGCGCCTCCCTCCAGGCTCCCATGACGGTGGAGACCAACGCCCGCGCTGTGGCGGCGGCATTGAACAAGCCAAACGGCCGGCGTGGTGGCGACGCCGAAGCGGCGCCCGAGGCGTCGCCCGGCTTGCAGCCGCGAGGTCCTCCTCCAGTCCGTCGGCGTCGTCGGGAGTCCGCCCGGGTGAAGTGCGCCACGGGCGCCTCTGCTGCCCAAGGGAAGGATCCGCCGGGACCGCGTCGGGGTCCCCAGAACTCCCTGATCGGGAGGAGTTCCATGTCAAACTGGACCCCAGTCGACACGAACTCAAGCTCACCGGAAAGGCGGATCGGGGTCCCCGCTCCAGCCGGGCCGGTGGGGAGAAGAGTCGAGGTCGAAACGCCTCGAGAAGCGTCGTCGCGGCCGTCACGGCCATCCTAAGTCTGGGCGGGGAAAGAGATGAAACACGCACACCCCTACCGGCGCGCCAACCGCCGGTGCTAGAACCGGTGGCCCCGGCCCCGACGAGTGAATTTGTGGTGCGTGTTCCCTCCTCCGGATGGTGTACAAGATGGACACAAGGATTTATACCGGTTCGGGCAAGGAAGGCCCTACGTCCGTGGGGGGGTGAGAGGTACTTGTATTATCTTGCACCTAAGTGCTCGTAGGTAGGGTGTACAAGCAAAGGAGAGAGGGAGCCGGTCCCAAGTCTCGTGATGGTTGAATGGCCGGAATGCGCCTATGTCAACCTTGTGTCCGTCTACGGCCCCCCTCCCCTTTTTATAGCCGCAAGGGAATGGCCGGGGCTTACAAAGAGTTGGCGTGCGTGGGAAGCCGCTCTTCCCTCCCGGTCACGGCCTTGGAGTCTGCCGCCATCCCTGTGCCAAGGCCCCTCGACGTGGGCTTTGGGCAATGTGGCGCCGCACCGCAGACATGGGCGTGGTTGTGAGGGGTCGCATCCCCCCGTCCCCGCCAACGGAAGAAGTGGACGCCCCTCAGAGAGATCGACGGAGAGGCCGGGGGGGCGATCCGTCCCCAGCAAAGATGTCAGAAGCTCGACCCGCCTTGACTCCGAGGCACGGAGGGCCTCGGCCCTCGCGTTGCCGTACATGATGTGGTTGGCACGGTGGAGAGCCGTCATTATGACAATCGCCGCCCACCCCGGGCTCGAAAAACCCGGGGGACTATTGCTTTGACCGGCGCCCCCATGGCGACCCCCCCCTTACGGAGGATGATGCCCGGTGACGCCCCCCTTGGCCCGGGCGGCCACCGCCTTGGAGCCTCGGTGACTTGACTGTCGGAAGATTAGGCAACACAATTGCCCCACGCTGGTTGGCATGGCCTCCAATGCGCGAAGGATAACGCAATCCCGAGCCCGGCGTAAGAGCCGGGATGGGACGGCTCCCCATCCTCTCGCCATCCGACAAGCACCGTGGGAAGGCGGGGCGGTGGTTATACGTCGAGCCGGAGGCCTGGTTTGACCCCAGAGTCTTGCGCGACCCGCCCGAGGCCTGTCCGCCCCGGGCTCGGGTGAGGCGGAGAAACAGACTTCCGTCCGAAGGCCCCAAATGTGGGGGGGCTCGGGCGGGGCCGAAAGAGAGACCCGCCCGAGGCCCCAGTGTGGGGGCTCGGGCGGGGCGGAGACCAGCACTCGCCCGAGCCCTCTCTGGGGGTGGGCTCGGACGGGACGGAGGTGGACGTTTGTCGTGGCCCGCCGAAAAATGAGAGGCCCGGGCTTTGGGCCACGTTTATGCTTTGTTGGGCTTTCTTTTGGGGGGCGTATTTTGGTCCCCGACACATTGGATAAGTTATAGCTAGAAAAAGTTGTTCATTACACCATCAACATTACATCACATGTATTACATTTGGTCAACAAAGTAACTAAAGCTAGTCATTTGCACGCGTTTTTAGGTACACATTGGGTAGGTAGCCAGTATACCATGATCTACCTAATAACACTAGACATGCTCAAAATATGCATGAACTTAGGGGCAGATATGGGCCCAGGCTAGAGGGGCTTAGCCCAGGAAGGATATAAAAAAAATCAAGAAAAGACCATTAAAAAGTGAACTCCGACAGTTTCATCCTCAACTAACTTACCCTATCGCTCGCCAGCCCCCAAGCTCCATGTCTCCATTCCGGCTACCGAGCTAGTAATGCTGCGATGGGGTGCGCGCTTCTCCGAGCTTTGGCCTCCCTATTGATTCGAGTGGCGACCTCGACCCTGGCTAGGACCTAGGAAGAGCGCGTAGGGCATTGACAGATCTACTTGTGGTCGATCCATTGCCTGCTCATCTTGTAGCATCAGATACACTTGAACTTAGTTAGTTTTTGTGCTACCGAATACATATTTTTGATAAAATGAACGCAAAGAACATCCACCAATGGACACACAAGTGTTGTAGCTGACGAAGGGCCCATTTGCAATAGTTTCCTGTGGCTTCAGCTCCTAATTGTGGAGCTGTTTTTCTTTCTTCTCATAGTATATTGAACGTGGAGCCAAAAGAACCCATAATTTATGGCAAATTTTAATATTTTAGTGTGAATCTAGAGGCAAAGGTTGAAGGAGCCCGGCTAAATAGGACCAAAGTATGCGAAAGGCCATCACTAGATCGTTCTCGTCCCTTGATGTAATAGATCTAAGTACTATCATTGTTGTTGTTGGTCCTGTGTACAGAACAGTTTAGCACCAGCAGCAGTTGTTATCGCACTTTGTACAGCAGCAACCAAAACAATACAGTAGTATAGAAACCAAAAACCACAACAGTGCTGTAACTTTCCCACTTAGGCCTTGTTTAGATGGGGAGAGGAGAGAGATTGAAAAGTCCTGTAGCACTTCATTTTTATTTGGTAAATATTGTCCAATCGTAGGCCAACTAGGCTCAAAAGATTCGTCTCGTGATTTACAACCCAACTATGCAATTTGTTATTTTTTTATTTATATTTAATGCCCTTTACACGCGGTAAACAATTTGTGAGAGGAGAGAGATTGAAAAGTCCTGTACCATTTCGTTTGTTTGTGGTAAATATTGTCCAATCGTGGCCCAACTAGGCTCAAAAGATTCGTCTCGTGATTTACAACCAAACTGTGCAATTAGTTATTTTTTTATTTATATTTAATGCTTTTTTTTACGCGGTACAAATCGATGTGATGGAGAGAGAAACAAAAAACTTGCAAAAACCAATGCGCATCTAAACAAGGCCTTACTGTACTGTTGGAAAGCGAATATCGACGCCTAACCTGTAAAAGCGTAGCGTAGCGGTGTTTGGTTTGCTACTTGGTAGGCTCCCTGTGGTGCCACACGGCCACCGGGCCACCATTGCTCTGCGGGCCCCACCCACCCCCAACCCGCTGCGCGCTGCCGGCGGCGGGGACTTGACTGCCACTGCCACGCAAGGCTCTATAAAAATCCGAATCATCCGGTTGCCACTGTCAAACTATGCTCGAGCTTCGATCTGCGTGTCACACTCTTCTGTTTGGAGACCGCCACCACCCACCCCGCAGTTCATTCCCAGCAGAGCGAGCGCCATGCCGCGTGCCACGGCGAGCCTCCGCCTCCAGGCAGCAGCAACCTCCACCGCCACCGCCACGCCGAGCGAGCACTCGCAGCAGGCGTCGCCTCCTCCTTCCCAGCAGCAGCAGCCGGCGGTGTCCGTGGACTCCGACATGGTGGTCATCCTGGCGTCCTTCCTGTGCGCGCTCGTCTGCGTGCTGGGCCTCGCCCTCGTCTCCCGCTGCGCCTGCCGCCTCTGCTGCCGCCGCCGTGCCACCACGGGCACCGCGCAGGAACAGGCGCAGGCGCCGCCTCCCAAGGGCCTCAAGAAGAAGGCCATCGACGCGCTGCCCACCGTGCCCTTCACCTCTTCCTCCGCCGCCGCCGCCTCCGACTGCGCCATCTGCCTCGCCGAGTTCGCCGAGGGCGACGCGCTGCGCGTGCTCCCGCGCTGTGGCCACGCCTTCCACGTCGCCTGCGTCGACGCCTGGCTCCGCACGCGCGCCACCTGCCCCTCCTGCCGCGCCGCCATCGTCGCCGCCCAGCAGCACAAGCAGCAGCAGCAGCAGCAGCAGCAGCAGCAGCCGGACGTCGTGGCGCCCGGCGCCTGCGGGAGGTGCGGCCAGGCGCTCATGGCCGCAGCACCTGCTCCGGCGCCTGGATATGACACCTTCTTGCCTTGACACGCGTTCGTCTGTAGCTGTTAAAAATTCTCCTTTTTTTCCCCAATCTAATCTACTACTTGCTAGGAGTTTGGGTCAGGTTGTGTGGAGTGGTATCTTGGAGATCAAATTTTGGAGTATTTGATTGATGTTGCGTAGGAAGTATGTATGTATAGCCTTCTCTCTGCAATGTAAATACACAAAGTTATATTGAGATATGTACTCCTATCCTAGTTGTGAACTAAACGAATGGAGGAGGGAAAAAAACATGAGCTGTCAGCATCTTGAGCTGCTAGATTCCTCCACTGCGCATGCATACATACATTGCAGTTTTCAGAGGAAAAAGAAAAGGAGTGTAACGATAGAATTCTGAAGGCAACGTTTGGCTGAGATTTGAGAAGAAAGCCAACTTTATTTTCTTGAGTCAATGACATCTTCCTTCCTACCTTGGACTGCAGCAATAGCACGCACAGTCTGAACACTGAAAGCAAAGCAAGGAGGATCGGTGTCGGAGCTCCCACAGGTACACATCAGCTTTTCTTCCGCCGCCAATTCAATCCATTCAACAACCTTTATATAGTTTCTTCTCTGCTCGATTCTTATTCTCCACCGATATATAGCAATATATATATATATAGCAACAGAATATCATCACTTGTCATCCATCCCACATGGACACTCGATCGAAAGCTTATTAGACTGCATTTCATTTGCATAGCAATGCCTTTCTTCCTCCTTAAGTCATAGCTCACAAATTTCCTAGACAAAGCAGCATCTCATCATCAGGAATCAGAAAAGAAGAAGAAATCCTCCGTCAACCGTGGTCGTCTCGTCTGCCAGACAGACGGCCAGAGCAAGAAAGGAACATCATCGTCTTGTCGACCAGCTGTGATGTGAGGATGGAAGGGGAATATCTGTTTCCTTTTGTTTTTGCACCTGCCGTTGAATGAAGGCAGCAGCTAGAGCAACCAAAAGCAAGCTTTGGCATCGATGCCTCATTTCACTTCGATCGGCGCATGCATGCAACTGACAATTGGCCGATATCATCCCCCGGACCGTGTGCCATCGCATCTCAGACTTGTACAACGGCGCAACTGACAGCAGCATGCATTTTTCTTTTCTATTACAGTACAGGGCTTTATATCAATCACCTGTTCTATTCTATGTTTTGGTTGGTATAGTGATGTTCCGTGGTGCTTTATTCTTCGACCGTGGAAATTT
Source organism: Chrysopogon serrulatus (assembly GCA_015844335.1). Taxonomy (NCBI): domain Eukaryota; kingdom Viridiplantae; phylum Streptophyta; class Magnoliopsida; order Poales; family Poaceae; genus Chrysopogon; species Chrysopogon serrulatus. Next base: position 197,468 of record JADLZL010006894.1, on the reverse strand, counting down.
TAAAGCTTCGTAAACAGCTAGCACGTCGAGATGATATCAATCAAGCCTTAAGCAGCAGGTGCGTCAGGTTCTTTGGGCTGCCGGCTGGTGCTCTATTGGCAGGCCCGGCCCTGTGGGGGGTCGAGCTGTGCCCCCCCGCACAGGGCCCATGAGGCCAGGGGGCCCAACCCTGCTTTATCCTTTGTATGGCCCATGTATGATTTGTAAAAGGGCCGGGAATACAAAGGCGATTAGAGGGCCCATCTTCGGAGATTCGCTCCAGGCCCATGAACTGACAGGGCCGGGCCTGTCTATTGGGTTATGCGTTTATACTCCTAACGTGACATCGCTAGGATCAATTACTACCTATGGGTTCAAGCTTCAAGGAGTCGATGTGGGTGGGGATCGATGAAGAAGTCGGTGGCCCACGCCATGGAGCTGGTATCTCCTCCACAACTTGGCGAAATCGCAGCCAACATCGCCTCCATCGTCATGGTGGTCACCCGAACTCCGCCCCCCGGGATCGAATTGAATCGATACCAGATGTTACGATACTACTACCATGAGACCGCGTTATAGAACTGGATAGTATGGTGTGGTTACAAAACCGACGGAGATGGTTGCCACCGGCCACTCGAGCAGCACGCAGCTTGCCACCAACTTCAGGCAACAACCAAATCAAGTTCAAGTTCCTCCTCTCCCCCTTCTCTTAATACTCTCTGTTACAGCTGTCAAGCAGCATGCAGCATATGCTAGACACAGCTGGGTTGGGCTCTAACCTACTACTTCCAGGTTGGGCTCACGAAACGTTGATTTGCTTCCTGGGCCGATTGGTTTTGATGCCTTCTCCAGTTTCACGGCTCGTACCATGACAATATGTACGCAGGCAAAAACCACCCTTGTCACGACGACGACGCTTTCCTGGTCACGACAAGGTTGGGGTACACAGCCTCGAGACCCTTTGTGGCGATCATCCTCGAGCTCTCCTTTGCCACTACGCATGGTGCCGCCAGCACTTCCTCCTTATTGAGGGGGTGTTCTCGACTCCGACCTAGCTTCATCGGACTAGGCACACATGGATTACGTCATAACAAAGTCTTGGATCTTCGACCACACATGCCACTAAACACAGTCGATCAGATGATACGTCCTCGATGAATATAGCACATGGCATAGTACAAGTATGTACCAACGGAGGCTACATATTTACTAAGTGGCATGAGCGCGCAAACAATGCACCTTTATTTAAAAAGGCAAAAGTCTAGGTGGTACTCAAGTGTTTAAAAAGGCCCAACCAATTTGTTTCCCAGTGACCTATATGCAACATTTGATTCCACCAAGCGAAGGTGTTTAAAAACTCTTTTTTCCCTTATATATACTGCCAATGAGGTAGTGGGCACAGATCTCATGTAAGATTCTCAGAAGTATTGTCAATATTTTATCAATGATACCAATGATTCAAACAACACTTGCACCTTTCAGGCTCTAATCTACTTATCATCACCTCCAATCTACATAATAATCTCCCACCTGTCTATGACTAGGACTAAGGCATATAACAGTTATACAACACTGTAGCGTGGTGTTGGTCGACTCTAGCTTTGCCAAAATGCAACTATGTGAAAGTGAAGAGCCAACATTTCAGGGCTCTGCGATTGACTCTAGCTTTGCCAAATACAACTATGAAAGTGGAGAGTAAACAGTACTGTTGCAGTGCTGTAGCAGTGGAGTTGTTAGAGCCACATATAGCCCATCCAAACGACTATTCGTGATGTTCATTGGCAAAATTAGTCAAAAATAACTATATAACATACCAATGAAGAGTGACTAACATTTTTTCTCTGCACAATATTGAAAGGATAAAAAACATCAAACATATGTAATGGGAATATCATAATGCTAACATAAGAAAACATAGAAACACAAGAGAATCCTTGATATTCGCCTCATGGTGAGATCCATTTACATTATTTAACAAAGAATCAATTTTTGATAAACATATGCTAACGAACAATGTTAATACAAGGTTGTTCGTAGCCAAACTAAGCCTCTAATAACCTTACACAAAAAGAAAACTTTTTAATGAACTAACTATCTCTTTCTTCTTACTCACCAATGAAAATTAGGTAAGGGATGTTTCATCCAATCCAAATCTGACTTAATAAAGGATAAAAGGTCTTACCCGATTATAGTGCGAGAAGGAATCGAATGACAAACATTTATATATTACTGCAGTTGCGGCTCCTGCTCCGGCTGGGCTTTGGCACCAATGTTGAAGAACTCAATAATTACTTCAAGCGGGAACCCCTTGGTCTCAGGCACCTTGAGATATACGAAGATTAATGCTAAGCAACAGACGAAGGCATAGAAGCCAAAGACACCCGCGAGGCCAATGGCCTTAAGCATCACAGGGAGAGAGTATGTGACGGCGATGTCGCCCAACCAGAAGGTGAGGGAGCATATGGCAATGCAGAGCCCCCTAACACGTGTGGGGAAGATCTCGGCACATAAGATGTTGGGGATGGGCCCGAACCCCATGACAAAGCAGCAGAAGTAAACGATGACGCTCGCCGTGGAGAGCACTGCGTGCACCGTCGTTGCCATGGGCACCAGATTTGCCACGATGAGCACCACAAGCGAAGCGATGAGCACAGGGATGGTCCACAACAACAGGGACCGGCGACCAGACACGTCCATGAGGCGCATGGCGAGACCAATGCTAGGGAGCATCAATAGTGTGGTGAGCCCGCTGATGAGGATGGATGCAGAGTCAGCACTGAGGCCAAGGCTAGAAAGCAGGACACTCACACCAGCCTGATCAAGGATCTGGGGCGTATAGTATAGCACACCATTGATGCCAGAGAACTGTCAAAAACAACAAATGAAGTTAATTATTCCTCAGGGTAACAAAAACACGTCATTTAAGGCAAGATTTGAGCAAATATTAAAATTTACAAACATAAATCTTAACTCATAGAAGCTATATGCAGATTTTTGTATTAATACATACTTGCAAACACTAACAGCATTTAAAGATTTTAACAATACATTCTTAAAATAACTAGTTCTTATAAACATATATTTATTAAAGAGTATAATTCATAGTTTGGTCTAAGTCAATGTGAAAAATATTTTTGTACTCAATAATCCCTCGGCCCTTCTCCACATAAAAAAAGAGTATAGAAAATAGTTTGATTTGTCTAATGGTTGATATCCTAAATATCATATTTACAGTTTTTTATAGACATATTTGATTACATTTAAGACTGACTGACTTGAGGGAAAAACTAGAATTGTATTTTTTTTTTGGGGGGGTGGGGGGGGGTTTGTGGAGTAGGTAGCACTGTTGGCACAAGGACAAGTCTTGTAGACACATATTGGAATGGTTACCTGCTGCAGGATCTGGATCATGACGCCGCAGAAGAGCGCGCGCCTGACGCCCGGCTCCAGGAGGTCGCTCCAGCGGGGCCCGCTGACGCAGCCGCCCTGTTGGCCACCGTCTCCGGCGGGTTCTCGAACGCCGGCGTGGGGCTCTGGCCGATGAGCACGTCCTTGGTGTAGAGCATGGAGCGGCTGACCAGCGCGGCGGCGTGCACGTACTCCCCTGTTCGTGCTGCGCCCGACGAGTCCCCGCCATCGCCGCCTTCCTCGTGCAGGTACATCCTCTTGACGCCGCCGCGCCTGACGCCGTCGGGGCCGACGTTCTCCGTCCACTTCCACGCCAGCTGCCATCCGCCGCCGATGCCCATGGTGCTGGCGGTCTCGCCGCCCGTCATGCTGCTGTACCTCTGCATGGGGCTGCTCCCGGGCGGCTGGCTGGTGCTGCCGGCGTCCTTCTTGGTGTCCACGTCGGTGCTCTGCCTGGACAGCAGCGGCGCGTGCAGGGCGGCTGCTGCTCCGGCGCCGGCGCCGGCGTCGTCGTCGGAGAGGTACTCCTCCTCGTCCTCGTCGTCGAGGTCGTCGTTGGGCGGGACGTTCTCCTCGTCCCAGTCGCCGGGCCTCTCGGCGACGCTGAGCATGCTGCCGAGGTTGGGGAAGAGCGTGCTGCCCCTGGCGCTGGCGCCGGGGCCGGCGGCGTCGGGCATCTTGTCGTGGACGCTGCCGAGCAGCGTCACGACGGGGTCCTTCATCTGCTCGTACATGCTCCCCCTGGCGCGAGGCGAGCTCGACGGCGCTGCCGAGGACGCTGCTGCGCGCGCCCTGCACCTGCTGCGCCACCCACGACAGGCCCTGCTCCGGCCCGTACAGCGTCACCTGGTCCCGGGTGTCGTGCTCGGCCGACGACGACTCGTCGCCGCCGCCGGCGGGCCCCAGCACGTACTCCTCGATGACGGTGTCGCCGCCGCTGCCGAGGCCCTCGACGAGGAGCGCCATCTCGCCGGACACGTCCTCCCGGCCGCGCAGCATCTGGAGGATGGCCCTGGCCTCCTTCATGCGGCCCTTGCTGACGAGCCAGCGCGGCGACTCCGGGAGGTAGAGCACGGTGAGCGCGAGGTAGGCGAGGGAGGGCGCGGAGAGGACGCCGAGCATGAAGCGCCAGCTCGGGTGCTCGCCCAGCGTCATGTAGAAGATCATGCAGTAGGAGAAGAACATGCCGAAGGACCCCGTGAACTGGGGCAGCGTGTTGAGGAGACCCCGGATCTCCGGCGGCGCCGTCTCGGAGATGTAGACGGGGACGAGCGTGACGGCGAGCCCCACGCCGAAGCCGTCCACGAGGCGCGCCAGCAGGAGCACCAGCACGGACGGGGACCACAGCATGATGAGCCCGCCCGCGAAGTAGAGCAGCGAGGACGCGATGAGCATGGGGCGGCGGCCGACGATGTCGGAGACCGGGCCGGAGAAGGTGGTGATGATGGTGGCGCCGATCAGCGACGTTGCCACCACCAGGCCCTCGATGGCCGGCTGCGTCTCCAGGTGGAACTCGCGCTTGATGTACAGCACCGCCCCCGCGATGGTGGCGTTGTCCCACCCCTGCAGCAGGTTGCCGATGGCGGCCGCGATGGCCACCAGCACGGCCCCTTGCATGGCTGTTGCCGATCTATCCAAGCGAGATCCCCCGACGATCGATCGATGGAGAACTTCTTGTCTTGAGAGAGAAGAACTAAGGATGAGATCGGATCGATCGGTGAAGAAGGAGTTTTTGTTGAAACGGCCGGGTGAATAATGGTTGGTTCAGAGCAGGAAAATAGGAAGGTGCGTGCATGCATGCAGATGGAATAGCAGTTTTGATCCGAGAAGGAAGCCTATCAAGTTGCTCCATCTCTCAAGTCTCAACCACAATTGTTATGCAATGCACGCATGACGCATACCAACACCTTCAAATAAAATCCCCTTCCATTCGATGCCGTCAAATCAGCGTCCGTGTGCGTGATTTGCCAAATCAATGGATGTGCATGGTCCAGGCCGCAGCGCTGTATATCAAACAAAGGACCACGGGAGCATGCGTACGTGGACGGTATGGTCTGTTGACATTGTGCATCAGCCATGTATTTTTTTCGGACGAAAGAAGAATTATATTAGATAATAACTGAATATATCAACACATTATAATTTCTATTACTAAAAAAATATATTACAATTCCTCTGGATTACATAAATATTTAGAAATTCATCTAAATTGTACCCACATTGTGAATAACTCTAGATCTTAAAACCAAACCTATTTGACGCTTTGTATGGATGACCGCACAGACAAATACTCGGCAACAATTATTTTCGACCAGACAATAGATGCCCAACGGATGTCCAATATTCCTGCAGGAGGAGTTGAGAAACTTCTTCTTCTTCTTTGTGTCTTTCTTTTTTTTCTTTCTGCCACCGAAGAACGAGAAAGTCTAATCCAAAAATTATTTTCCCTAATCCTTCATTGTGGCCAGATCCAACCACAACAAAATGAAGAAGGGACCGGAGAAAATTATTCCATGGCGGCGTATCATCTCCACCTTGATGCCGCCGCTTCGAAAATACATGTCTCCATGTCGTCATGTCAATAAAGATGCTGACGCCATAGATGCCGCCTCTATCTTCAACATATCCACCATAGAGAAAACGATTTCACCCCACACCCCTCGCCGTTGTCGGAGAAGAGCAGGAAGAAAGATAAATCTCCAATACCAAGAAACTTGGCATGGAGAAACCCTAACCTAAAGACTCAATCTAATAGAAAACTTATTAGAAAATAATGGATCCTCACTCTCTCCGACCTCCGGCGATATGCCGGAGGAGGAGGGAGGGGGGCCAGCGGTGGAGATACCAAACGGCGGCGGCGGCGGCGGCGGGAGTCCCAGGCCGCGAGACACCGAACGGAACGGGGGAGAATACCCAATTGGCTACAGCTGACAGTTTTTGTGCCTACGTTTTTTTCTTGACACGAATTGAGTTTTTCCTCTCATTGCATCAGCCATGTATATGAATTTCTTTTTGGCTTCTCCTATATCTCGATATTGTGGATGATTTTCTTTTGTTGTTTTTCACCCAATATGTAATTTTGCCATTATTTGGGGTATGAAAAATAAACGTTATCTATATTAATTGTCTTTTTAATTGTATATCAGTTTACCGTGTAAGATTATTGCTGTCTGAAAATCCCTAATGCAGGCACCGGAGATATGGTAACTCCTCTTCCTACAGGCTAGGCGGGCTAGGCTTATTATGTACATCGGCTCTACTATAACTAGTAGGATGTCCCGCGCGTTGCTGCGGGTATGAAGTTGTCGGGGGCCAAAATAGGGGCCCTCCTAACAAATAGGCCCAAGAAACGCAAACCTAGGCCACACAGTAGCAAAACACGGCCTGCCAAGGCCCAGCGCACTGCACACTAACTCCCCCGAGCCCACGTTGCTAGACCTCAAGCGACGCTAACTTTCCGCCCCGACCGAGCCCCCCCCCGCTAGGGCCTCGGACGGGCGCTAACCTCCGCCTCGCCCCGAGCCTCCTGTAGAGGCCTCGGACGAGCGCCCATCTTTCCGCCCCGCCCGAGCCTCTCCTTGAGGGCCTCGGACGGGGCTGGCTTTCCGTCCCCACCTCGGCCCTCCTCCGGAGGCCTCGGGCGGCGCCCCGCCCAGCCCCGTCTGCGAGTCCCACGCGGGGGCCTCGGGCGGCACGCGCCGCACCCCTTAGTCAAACCTGACACTGACTTGACGTATATCTACCGCCCGCCTTCCCACAGTAACTGACAGGCTGACGCGGCCTCTGGGAGGGGATGGGAGCCGTCCCATCCCTGCTCTACGCCACTGCGCCCGCGCTCATGATTACGTAGCCCCTACAATGGCGGCCATGCCTGCCACTGTAGGGCGTCATGATGACTAATCCCTGTAGCAGGTCCTATCACGGGAGTCCAGATACGGGGCACACCGCATCCCAGGCCGATGAGCGGCGCAGACCCCGTACGGAGGCCGGGTCTCCCGGAGCACCGGCCACTGTGCACCAAGCTTCCGGAGCAAGGGCGGATGGAAGCGGCCCCCATACGCTGTATCCCCACGCCGGCCACGCCGTATACGACAACGACGTTCCAGCCCTCGGAGCTCGGACCGGGGAGGAGTCAAAGCTACAGCAGGCCACAGTGCCTGGACACGTCCGCCGCGACGTCCTCGCCGACCTCTGCGAAGGCAGACGTCCTCTCCGTTGCCAAGATCGAGGAGCCAAGCCCACAGAACGGCGCCCTTGTAGATAGTGCGGCGCCGTGCAAGACAGAACGGTGGCCCTTACCCAAGGCCTCGGCATAGGGCAGGAGAAGAAGCCACTAGGCCTCGGCCGGGATGAGGAGGCGCCCACCACCGTCCCTCTTGTTTCAAACACTGTACTGTAAGCCCGTCCCTCCCCTTAAGGCTATAAAAGGGGAGGACGGGGGTCCTTCCAAAGGACAAGTGAATCCACCACAAGTCACTCGGACTTAGCACAAACGCACACACACATACTCACGAGACCTGGGATCAGTCCCCTCTCTCCATCTGCTTGTAGACCCTACCTACAAGCACTCTGGTGCAGGATAATACAAATTTCCCTTGTGTTCATCTTGTACACCATCCGGGGTTGGGAGCACGCACCTAAATTTACTAGTTGGTGCTAGGGCCACCAGTTTTGGCACCGACAGTTGGCGCGCCAGGTAGGGGATCTGTGCGTGTTTCATCACCTTTCCCGCCAAACCTCCGGATGGCCGGCCGACGCAACGACACTCTCGGGCGGTTTGCCGGCCCCGACTCTCCTCCGCACCGGCCGCTGGAGCCAGGGACCCTGATCCGGTTCGGTGAGCTTGAGTTCGTGTCGACTGGAGTCCAGTACGACATGGATCTTCTCGAGGCGAGTCCAGAGTCTCCCCGGGTGAGGCCTCCGGTGGACCCCGCCCGCCAGCCGGCGCAGAGGCGCCGTGGCGCCCGCTCTCCCGCCGGACGCGGGACACACGCCGTGACGCCGGCGGGTGGAGGAGGACCTTGCGGGCGTCGGTGGGCGGCGTCCGCGTGGGGGGGCCCGCCGCCGTCACCGCCACACCAGCCATTTGGCTGGATTAACACCGCTGCTACGTGTGCAGCGCTCGCTCCGCTGTCATGGGAGCCCGGAGAAGGCGCCCACGCCGTCAGCAACGCTCCACGGAGCACCGTGACGCGGACATCCCCGACGGTTCTATCCACGCCTACGAGGAAGGCCTGGTCAGGCAGGAGGAGCAGCGGCGCCACTCCGGCACGCGCTACGTCCACCCGATCCGGTGCTTCCTCGAGGAAACGGAGCCCAGGGGGTTCATCCCGGAGTACGCCTTCGCCTTCGGCTACCCCGACTCCAACTCCCTGGACGACATGCATGACCCGACACGTGAATGTTGTCACGTGGAGATCGGCACGCTTCATTGTTGGCGGCGGGCAACGGCCATGGCGACCGAGGGCCAAGATGCCAGGCCCGCTGCGGGGCGGCTCCGGCTCCCCGCGGCGCGAAGACCCGGCGCCTCCCGGCCACCCGGCCGGAGCCGCCCGGCTGCCGGCCAGGGGCTGCGAACTCCGATGCACGTGCGCGCCCCGGGGGACCGGGCGCACCACCGGCCACCCCTCGAGGGGCCCACGGCGCCCCGACATGGAGCGCATCCGAGGGAGCTTGGGGACAAGCTTCAGCGCGGCCGTGCTGTTACGGCGAGGAGATAGAAGCGCTTCGGCGCGACCACCTTGTGATGCGTAACCCTAGCCCAGCCTTTCGTCGGCCCATGCGTAACGTCAACAACGGGATCATCAACGAAGAAGGAGGGGCGTCCCCCATCTTCCCGCGCGCAAGTCACAACGTCGCGGCGGCGTTCCCTCGTCCCCGGGGCGATGCGAGCCATCCACCCCGAAGGGCGGCGGATTCGAGATGATCTACGCGATTATCTTGAAACCGGCCTGCGGCCAAAGGAGCCGAGAGCTCGGCCTCCCTAAGGACGCCCATCGAGGGACGAGGGACGAGAGCGCCCACGCCGCGAGCGAGAAGCTTCGGTCCACCAGGACCCATCACGGAGGTCGGTCCGCGAGCGTCTCCGGGACAACCGCGGCAGCATCGACGATGGCGACGCGCGTAATGTCATCAACAACGCCGCGACGGAAGCCGAAGCTCGGGCTGGACGCGACCGCCAGCCACGTAGGGGTGGCAGCGCGACAGCGATTTTGGATCGTGATGATGCCGATCCCCCAGTCCCAGCGCCTTCACCGGAGAGATCCGCCAACGATTTCCATTCCGGTTCCCAGCGAAAGGCCAACCTCGCCAAATACTCGGGAGAAACAAACCCCGAGGTCTGGCTCAATGACTATCGCCTGGCGTGCCAGCTCGACGGCGCGGATGATGACCGGCTCATTATCCGCAACCTTCCGCTCCACCTGGGCGATTCGGCGCGAGCTTGGCTGGAGCATCTTCCCGCCCGCACGATCCGTGACTGGTCCGACCTGGTCAAGGTTTTCGTGGGGAACTTCCAGGGCACATACGTGCGCCCTGGGAACTCGTGGGACCTCCGCAGCTGCCGCCAAAAACCCGACGAGACGCTGCGAGACTTTATCCGGCGCTTCTCCAAAAAGTGCACGGAGCTGCCCAACGTAGCTGGCACCGCCATCATCAGCGCGTTCCTTGACGGCACGACCTGCAAGGAGCTCATCCACGAGTTGGGCCGGAAGATGCCGGCCACCACCAACGAATTGTTCGAGGTGGCGACGAACTTCGCCTCCCCGGCGAGAGGCGGTGAAGGGCGATCTTCGCGGCGCCCGAACAAGGGGAAGCGTAAGAGAACGACGCCGAGGGGGAAGCATCTCGCAACCCTCGGAGGAGCAAGAAGAGCAAACGCAAGGGAAAGAAGGGCAAGAAGGAGGCGGACTCCGAGGACAACATCGTCGCCGCGGCCGAGCGCAAGGCCCCCCGAGGCCCCCCGGGGCCCGGGGCCTTCGACGAACTACTCAAGAAACCTTGTCCTTTCCACAAGTTCCCCGTCAAGCACACCATGGGGGAATGTGACTTGGCCTGCCGCTACTATCAAAAGCTTCCCCCGCCCGAGGATAAGAGGAAGAAGGAAGAAGAGGGCAAAGGCGAGGAGTTCCTCGAGGTCCATGACGTCTACATGGTCATCGGAGGACTACCGGTGAACCTCACCCCGCGCCAAATCAAGCGCGAGCGGCGTGAGATTTTCTCGGTGCGCCCCGCCACCCCGCAGTACCTGCCGTGGTCCGCCGATGCCATCACCTTCAACATCGACGACCATCCGCTTCACGTGCCGAAGCCAGGGCGGTACCCGCTCGTCGTCGACCCTATCATCGGCAACGTGCGGCTCACCAAGGTTTTGATGGACGGCGGGAGCGCCCTCAACATCCTCTACTTCGAGACCCTCAGCCTGTTAGGGATAGAGCGCTCGCGGCTTCGGCCTTGCAGCTCTCCCTTTCAGGGCATTGTGCCGGGCAAGCGCGCCTGGCCCCTCGGACAGATCGACCTCCCGGTCTGCTTCGGGACACCATCGAACTTTCGTAAGGAGGTCATTACCTTCGACGTGGTCGATTTTCGAGGAACCTATCACGGGATCCTCGGACGTCCCGCGTACGCAAAGTTTATGGCTGTCCCCAACTATACCTATCTTCTCCTCAAGATGCCAGGCCCCAACGGCGTCATCACCGTCGGCTCCTCCTACGAGCACGCATTCAACTGCGACGTCGAGGCAGTCGAGCACGCCGAGGCGGTGGCCGTCTCCGAGGCCCTCGACACCAAGCGTCATGCCGGCGCGTTCGAACCGTCCGACGGAGTGAAGGTGGTCCCGCTGGACCCCGCTTCTCCATCTGGCAAGACGGTGAAGATATGCGACTCCCTCGACCCGAAATAGGAAGCAGTGCTCGTCGGCTTTCTCCGCGCAAACATCGACATCTTTGCGTGGAGTCCCTCGGACATGCCGGGCATTCCGAGGGAAGTCGCCGAGCACTCCCTTGACATCCGGGCCGGGTCCAGACCGGTGAAGCAGCGACTGCGCCGATTCGACGAAGAAAGGCGCAGGGCCATCGGCGAGGAGTTGAACAAGCTTTTGGCGGCCGGGTTCATCAAGGAGGTGTTCCACCCCGAGTGGTTATCTAATCCAGTACTGGTTAGGAAAAAGAGTGGAAAATGGAGGATGTGTGTAGACTATACTAGCTTGAATAAAGCATGTCCGAAAGTTCCCTTTCCTTTACCACGTATCGATCAGATAGTCGACTCCACCTCGGGGTGTGAGCTCCTGTCCTTCCTTGATGCCTACTCTGGCTACCACCAAATAAAGATGAAGGAGTCCGACCAGCTCGCGACGTCCTTCATCACGCCCTTCGGCATCTACTGCTACGTGACGATGCCCTTCGGGCTTCGGAACGCAGGGGCCACATATCATCGATGCATGCAGGGCGTCTTCGGCGACCACATCGGCGAGACGGTAGAGGCCTACGTCGACGACATTGTGGTCAAGACCAAGTAGGCTGGCGACCTCATCTCCGACCTGGAAATCGCCTTCCGATGCCTCAATGACAAGAGCGTCAAGCTCAACCCCGAAAAATGCGTCTTCAGGGTCCCCCGAGGCATGCTCCTGGGGTTCATCATCTCCAAGCGAGGCATCGAGCCCAACCCGGAGAAGGTGACCGCGGTGACAAGCATGGGGCCGATCAGAAATCTGAAGGGTGTACAACGGGTCATGGGTTGCCTTGCAGCTCTCAGCTGCTTCATCTCACGGCTCGGCGAGAAGGGTTTACCCCTGTATCGCCTCCTGAGAAAATCCGAGCGCTTCTCTTGGACCACCGAGGCTCAGGAGGCCTTGGAGAAGCTCAAGGCAGCGCTCACCAGCACCCCGATCCTTGTCCCGCCTGCCGAAGGTGAGCCTCTCCTCTTGTACGTCGCTGCAACCACCCAAGTGGTCAGCGCGGCCATCGTCGTCGAAAGGCAGGAGGAGGGCCACACTTTGCCCGTTCAGAGGCCGGTCTACTTCATCAGCAAGGTGCTGTCCGAGACCAAGATCCGCTACCCGCAGATCCAAAAGCTGCTCTACGCCGTGGTCCTGACTTGGCGCAAGCTCCGGCATTACTTCGACGCCCACCCCGTAACGGTAGTTTCCCCCTTCCTGTTGGGGGAGATCCTCCAAAATCGGGAGGTCTCGGGGCGGGTCGCCAAGTGGTCCGTTGAGCTCATGGGGGAGACCCTCTCCTACGCGCCAAGAAAGGCGATCAAGTCTCAGGTGTTGGCAGACTTCCTCGCTGAGTGGACTGACACCCAGCTTCCACCGCCCCAGCTCCAGGCGGAGTGCTGGACGATGTACTTCGACGGGTCTTTGATGAAGACCGGAGCCGGCGCCGGCCTCCTCTTCGTTTCGCCCCTCGGGGTACACTTGCGGTATGTGATCTGTCTCCATTTCCCCGCTTCAAATAACATGGCAGAGTACGAGGGCCTCCTCAACGGCTTGAAGATCGCCACCGAGCTTGGAGTCAAGTGCCTCGACGTCCGAGGTGACTCCCAGCTCGTCATCGACCAAGTCATGAAGGACTCAAGCTGCCATGACCCCAAGATGGAGGCATACTGCAAGGCAGTGCGCACCCTGGAGGACAAGTTCGACGGCCTCGAGCTCAATCACGTCGTCCGGAGATTCAACGAGGCCGCCGACGAGCTCGCCAAGATCGCCGCCGGAAGAGCCCCGGTACCCCCTGACATCTTCACCAAGGACCTCGCGGCTCCCTCCGTCAGGCTCGACGGGCAAGGTGAGACCTCGGAAAGTCACCCTGATCCCCCCTCGGGGGCTGGGGAGATGTCCGAGGCTCGCTCTCCGACCGAGGTTCCCTCAGCTTCCGGGACGTCCTCGGCAGCAAACCTCGAGGTCATGGAGATCGACGGGGAAGAACCGGAAGCCGACCCCGAGCCAGACTAGAGAAAGCCATACCTTGATTGGATCATCCGGGGAACCCTCCCCGAAGATTTCAATCAAGGCCGACGCATCGCAAGAAGAGCAAAGTCCTTCGTGGAAATAGAGGGTGAGCTCTATAAGCGGAGCCCCTCGGGAATACTGCAACGGTGCATCACGGCCGAAGAGGGCCTCAGCCCTGGTCCGTAAAATCCACGCCGGCGTCTGTGGCCACCATGCCGCTCCCCGCTCCCTCGTCGGTAGCGCTTTCCGACAGGGGTTCTACTGGCCGACCGCAGTCGCTGACGCCACCGAGGTGGTACGCACCTGCGAGGGGTGTCAGTACTATGCCCGTCAGACGCATCTGCCGGCCCAGGCGCTCCAGACTATCCCAATCACGTGGCCTTTTGCCGTGTGGGGTCTGGACTTAGTAGGACCTCTCAAGAAGGCGCCCGGGAGCTACACCCATCTACTTGTCGCCATCGACAAGTTCTCCAAGTGGATCGAGGCGCGCCCCGTCACCAACATCCGGTCCGAGCAAGCGGTGCTCTTCTTCACCGACATCGTCCATCGCTTCAGAGTCCCAAATTCCATCATCACCGACCACGGCACCCAGTTCACAGGGGCGAAGTTCAGGAACTTCTGCGACAAGCACCAGATACGCATTGTCTGGTCCACAGTCGCGCACCCTCAGACGAACGGGCAGGTGGAACAGGCCAACGGGATGATACTACAAGGGCTCAAGCCTCGGATTTTCCACGAGGAACTCAACAAGTTCGGCAAAAGGTGGCTCGAGGAGCTCCCCTCGGTCCTCTGGAGCTTCAGGACGACAACGAGCCGAGCCACGGGGTTCACACCTTTCTTCCTGGTATACGGCTCCGAGGCCGTCCTTCCCACGGACTTGGAGTTTGGCTCTCCGAGGCTCAAGTCCTATGAGGAGTGGCGCAACCAGTTGGCTCGGGAGGACTCGCTGGATATGCTCGACGAGGCCAGGGACACCGCCCTCCTACACTCGGTAAGATACCGCCGGTCCCTCCGACGCTACCACGACCGACGGGTCCGACCCAGAGACCTCAAGGAGGGCGATCTGGTGCTCCGTCTACGACAAGATAACAGAGGACGCCACAAGCTCACACCGCCTTGGGAGGGACCCTTCATCGTCGCCGAGGTCCTCAAGCCGAGCACGTACAAGCTCGCCAATAAGGATGGCGAAGTCTACAACAACGCTTGGAACATTCAACAGCTACGTCGCTTTTACCCTTAAGTTTCCAAGTTCTTACTTATCGTTGTACTCTGTGTTTCTCAAAGAAGAATGGAAAATACCTTTACAATTTTCTGCAAATGAGAAACATGTCCGAGGCCCTCGGGGGCTAAGGATCTCAACCACGCCTATATCACCTCAGAGTCTGAGTGAGGCTCGGCTTTGACCCCTCAAAACCGAGCCTCCCTCGGGGGCTAGACAGGGGGGGAAAGTCACTCCGCAAGCACACCTTTTTGTTAATCGTTTTTTCAAAACATTTCTCGTGCTAAAGATCTTGAACACTTAGAAAAAGGGCCGCCCCGAAACCTAAGGCTGGTTGAGCTACGGAGTCGCTTACGCCCATGCGCTACGGCACTCTTACTCACTGCTAAAGGTCAAAGGAACTTCACACTTTGCGGGAGGACTGCTCCGAACGCCTGGGCCGGCAAAGCCATGAGGCTACCCACGCCCCAGCGCTACGGTGCCTCTGGTTACCACCCACGACTAAGGACCTCTCAATCTCCGCAAGGACCCCGATCTAAGCACAAAGCGAGAATCAAAAGCACGAAAAATAAACAGAAAACGATTGACAAATTAAAGACGACCGATAAATCATAAGGCCTCGACGGGCCGATTGATAAAAAAGTGTTTCACAAACATTATCCAACTATTTACATGGGCACTCATGCCCAATTTGCGGAGACCTCTTGGGGGCTCCCCGAGCCACCCCGCTCGAGGGGCGGCGGCCTACGGCCTCGGCGTCACCAGCCTCCTCTGGTGGGGTGGAGACGACGGCAGGGGCAAAGGTAGTCGCCAACGCGGCAGGAGCCCCGCTCGCCTCTGCCTCCTCGACGAGCTTCTCAAGCACCTCGCCCTCGCGTCCCATCTCCTCCTCCGACACGACAAGCCCCTCGGCAATCCGAGGGAGGTCGAGCTGGTAGTGAGACATGGTTAGCGCGAGCGTGTGCGACACGCCGACCCCGAGGGCTTCAAGCGCCGCGCGCCTCAACCGCCTAACGGCATCGGCCAGCGCCGCGCCGCCAGGTTGCTTCCTCCGGCGTCCTCGGCTTCTACCGCCGCACAGACAGCGGTGGCCACCCGCGTCAAGCCCTCAAGCTCGCCTCAAGGCCTGAGTTGTAGGCGTGCAGCGTGACGAGAGGCCATCCTCCAGCTCCGCCACCTTGCCCTGCAGATCTGCAAGGACCCGAAAGTTAGACTCTCGGGCAGTGTGACATAGGCGTGAAGAGCAGTCGCAGTCTTTACCTTGCAGCCGGCCGCGGAGGGTCTCGTTCTCACCGATCCCCTGCATGAGCGCCTCCTTCAACTTGGAGTACTCCCTGGCCAGGACGACGCGCTCAGCCGCCGAGGCCTCCAGCTGCTCAGACAAGGACTTGATGGAGTCCGCCGAGCGTGAGGCCTCGGCAACCATCGCCTCCTTCTCCGTTCGGAGCTGATCAAGGCTTCGGACATGACCCGTCGTGATCTCCCTAGCGAGGGAGGCATCCTCGCGCGCCGTCGAGGTCTCGGTCTGCAGCTGGGAGATAAGAAGACGGAGCTTCTCGAGCTTGGAGTCCTTCTCCGACACCGCCGATGACAGCTCGGCGACCAGCCCCTTCTGCTGAAGGTGCCAGAGCCAACCGACGCCCGGAGCAGGTCCGACTTATCGCTCGGCGTCTGCGCCAAGTCTGCGGCACACCCCCGGTCGACCACGGCCCCGAAATAAGGGCGAGCAATCACTTACCCGAAGCGAGGGAGGGAGCTCCGTAACCCCCCGGCAGGGATGGTGCAGGCGGCGGCCTCGTGCGGTCGGCGTATTGCGTCACGCTCACCCAGGCCCTCACCTCCTCGGTGTCGGCCAGCGCAAAGGCCTCTCGCCTCTCCGGGGCCCCGAGGCGCCCGGTATTCCGGCCTCGGTGGGCCCCTCGGTGGGGAGCTCACCGGGCGCCTCAAATGAGGCTTGGCACCTACGGCCAGGTGCCCGTCGCCCGCTCCTCCCGGCCTCTTCCACGGCCGAGGCAGCTTCGCCTCGGAGGCCGCAATTTGGCGAAGAGCGGAGGATGGCTCCGCCCCCCCCATGGCTGCGTCGGCAGTGGCAACCTCCGGACTCCTCCCGCCGCCCCTTCGGGCCGCAAGGGGGCCCTGGCCGATACGGCCAGGATCGTACACGTCGTCCTCTCCGCCGAACGCCTCCTCCGCGCGGACGGCGCTCGAGACCGACCCTTCGATTGGCGGCGCCATGCGCGTAGCCTCGGGAGAGATCGGGCGGACGCTGCGCCTTCTCAACCTCCGCCGCCCGGCTGCTGCCGCGGTTGGCGGCCCCTCGGCGGTCGCCTCCTTCCCCTCGGACCCTCGCCGTCGCCTCGATGGCGGATCCGGTGGCCCCTGACCCCCCGCCTCACCGCTCCCAGGGAGCAAGGGGGGGCCGCTTCCACCGCGGTATGCGCTTTTACTGTGGGAGGAGAACAAAGGGTTGGTCAGCAAAACAGAAAGGAGAAGAACACCGAATCGACAACAAGGTAAGGAGCGACACTTACCCACGTATTTCTTTGATCTTGGCCCCGGGCCGAGACCCACTCAAGGGGCGGGAGCGTCGGACGCGCGGGCGGACGCCCGCCGGGAGGCGTCCCCGGGCCGCGGCCCTCCGATCCACTCGGGGCGGCACGGCAGGCTGCGAGGCAGCCCCTACCGGGGAAGGCTCGGCGATCTCCTTCCCCCGCGGCAGCGCATCCCTTCTCCGAGGGGACGCCCGAGCCGGAGCGTCGTGCGGCCCCCCGTCCCGGCGGCGCCGGGGCGAGCCTCCCCGGTGGTCCTTTCGGGGGCTGAACCCAGGGTGTGCCCCTCCCGATGGGGTCACATCTCCGGCCGCCCCTGGCCGAGGCCTCGGCAGGTGAGGAGGCGGGGGCGGGGGTGGCATCCCCCAATGGCCACGGCGACCACGCCTTCTCTGTGCGGGGGGGGCGATGAGGCCAGGCCGAAGAAGTCGCACTCCTCCCCCTCCTCCTCGTCATCCTCATCATCGTCATCAGCACCGGGGGTGTCGGAGGGTATCGGCTCTAGGGGGAGCCTCTCCTCCTCTTGTTCGCGCCACCGCTTCTCCAGGGCGCGCTTCTCGCCCTCCTTGCGGATGTTGCGGTCCTTCTTGGACTCCTTCTTCTTCTTCTTCTGCCTCTGCCCCTCCGCGATGGCCTTGTTGGCCTCTTTCACCGCGGAGACCGGAGGCTTTGACGCCTTCAACTTCCCGGCCAGCCCCTACAAGGAAAGAAGGGAGATGAGGGCGAATAGGGGGGGACACAAGCATCAACAATATGAGCACAATCGAAGGAACTTACCACGGAGATAGCATCCTGGTGGGGGCGCATCACGACCCTGTAGAGGAGAGCAGGGTCGGTCACCGTCGCCGCTTCCGCCGTCCGTTCGACGACCTCCTCGAACTCGAGGTCGACGGACGACATCCTGGTCCCGACCCAGGGGCTCCCTTCCCGCATGTCAAACAGGAAGAGCCGCCTCGACATGAGGGGCAGGACCCGCCACTGGTGGAAGGCGGCGATGACGACCGACGCGTCCAACCCCTTCAGGGTCAGCGTCCTCAAGGCGCGGAACACCTTGTTCAGTGGAATCATCTTTTTCGTGATGATATCCTCCCTCCACCTCGCGGGCTCCGCCTCGAACACCTTCCCGGTGAAGGTGGGCAGGTGGTCGAAGTCGTTCCGGAGGTAGAACCACTTCGCGCGCCAGCCGCGGTTGGAGGTGGTGAGCTTTACCGGGATGTACTCATCCCGGCGGCGACTCCGCAGCTGCAGTATGCAGCTCCCGACACGGCCAGGCATCCTCTTCCCCTTCCCGGCGCCCTTGAAGTAGAGGGAGCCCTCGAAGAAGTAGAGCCAGAGGTCCCAGTGGGGCTCGACTCCGAGGTACCCTTCACACAGGGCCCCTCCAGGCTCCCTCGGGCGGCGCCCCCTTCCGTCCCCGTGCGAGTCCCCCACGCCCGGGGCCTCGGGCGGCTTGCAGCGCCCCCTTAGTCAAACGACAATCGACTTGACGTATATCTACCGCCCGCCTTCCCACGATGGCCGACAGTGGCGCTGCCTAGGGCAGATGGGAGCCGTCCCATCCCCCCTCTACGCCCATCGCGCCCGCTCATGATTACGTAGCCCCTACGGTGGCGGCCATGCCCGCCACCGTAGGGGCCATGGTGACTAATCCTGTAGTAGGTCCTATCACGGGAGTCCGATACAGGGGCACACCGCATCCCGGGCCGATGAGCGGCGCAGGACCCGTCGGAGGCCGGGTCTCCCGAGCACCCAACACCGTGCACCAAGCTTCCGGAGCAAGGGCGGATGGAAGCGGCCCCCATACGCTGTATCCCCACGCTGGCCACGCCGTATAACGACAACGATGTTCCAGCCCTCGAGCTCCGGACCGGGGGAGTCAAAGCTTAAAAGAGCCACGTTGCTCGACACGTCCGCCGCGACGCCCCGCCGACCTCTGCGCGGCGCCCTCTCCGTTGCCAAGATCGAGGAGCCAAGCCTGAAACGGCACCCACAGTAGATAGTGCGGCGCCCGTGCAAGACAGAACGGTGGCCCTTACCCAAGGCCTCGGCCGAGGGCGGGGAAGAAGCCACTAGGCCTCGGCCGGGATGAGGAGGCGCCCACCACCGTCCCTCTTGTTTCAAACATCAGATTGTAAGCCCGTCCCTCCCCTTAAGGCTATAAAAGGGGAGGACGGGGGTCCTTCCAAAGGACAAGTGAATCCACCACAAGTCACTCGGACTTAGCACAAACGCACACACACATACTCACGAGACCTGGGATCAGTCCCCTCTCTCCATCTGCTTGGACACCCTACCTACAAGCACTCTGGTGCAGGATAATACAAATTTCCCTTGTGTTCATCTTGTACACCATCCGGTGTTGGGAGCACGCACCTGAATTTACTAGTTGGTGCTAGGGCCACCAGTTTTGGCACCGACAGAAGTAGAAATGTAAGGAGTTTATAATGGTCGAAACTATGAATTAGTAAATACATATATATATGGATGTAGTAGGGCAATTGCGGAGCGAGGTTGTATCCATTGACATACATGGTCTAGATTATTTGAACTGTCCATTACCCAAATCTCATCTACCCGAACCCCTACCCCTACTATACCTGAGGGTTATCCCCCTCCCAAAATTTAGAAGTTTTCCTTCATAAAATTATGCATGTTTCGGAGGACCACATGTAATCCATGTGATATATAGTTTTGCTAGGTTTTTGCTTACAAACGAATTTTTCTTAAAAACGCATATGGGGTCTTGTTTTGAAGAGTTTTGTCGGTGCTAGAACTGGTGGCCCTAGCCTCGACGAGTGAATTTGTGGTGCGTGCTCCCGACTCCGGATGGTGTGCAAGATGGACACAAGGGTTTAGGCTGGTTCGGGCAAGAGAAGGCCCTACGTCCAGTGGGGGAGAGATGTTCTTGTATTATCTTGCACCTAAGTGCCTGTTGGTAGGGGGTACAAGTAGTGAGAGAGGGACCCGGTCCCAAGTCTCGTGATGATCGTGTGGGTTGGAGACGTTAAGCTTGTGTGTATGCCTATGTCCAGCGGTGTGTCTTTAGCTCCTCGCCCCCCCTTTATAGCCGCAAGGGGGGGGCAGGGCTTACAAAGGGTTGGTGTGCGTGGGAAGTCGTCTTCTCTTCCCCGGTTCAAGGCCCCTGAGCCCACTGCCATCTTTGTGCCGAGGCCCCCCAGTGGGGGGCACCGGCTATTAACCGGGCGCCGCAGGCATGGCGCGGGGTTGCCGAGTCGCGTCCTCCGTCCCCGACAATGGACGGCGGATGTCCTTGTAGAAGCTCTGTGGAGAGGCCGGGGAGATGTATCTGTCCCCGGTAGTGTGTCAGTAGCTTTGACTTCCCCTCGGTTCCGAGGCTCGGAGGGCCTCGGCGCCGTTGTCGCATATGGCGCGATTGACACAGGGAGCGCCATCATCGGGCGACCGCCCATCCCGGCTCAAAATCCCGGTGGGACTGTTGCTTTGATCGGCGCCCCGCCCGGCTCGAATCCCGCGCACGAGGATGACGCTAGGCGGCCGCTACGCGCGCGCGACTGAAAGCCTTGGTGACCCGAATTCGTCAGGGAGATTAGATAACACAGTCCCCACAAGGCGGTGCATGGCCTCCTCTCGCGGGAGGATTACGCACGTAATTCGAGCACCTGGCCGGGAGCCGTGACGGACGGCCCGTATGCTCGCCATCCGGACAGTGTACCGCGGGAAGGCGGGCGGTGGTTAAACGTCAAGTCGGGGCCTGGGGTTTGACCAGAAGTACGGCCAAGGCCCCGCCCCGAGGCCCCGTGCCCCGCCGGGGCTCTCGCGGGCGGAGAATCGTTCCGTCCCGAGGCCCCACCGGTGGGGGGCTCGGGTGGGACGGAGAGTCGATTCCCGCCCGAGGCCCCGGTCCGCCAGGCTCTCAAGCAAGCGAAGAGCTGCCTCCCGGGTCCGAGCCTCCCCCAAATGGGGGGCTCCTGCGTGGATTCGAGTTGGCGCCATCCGAGCCCCCACGGAGTGGGCTCCTGACGGCCGGAGGCAAGACGCCGGGTCCCGTGCGCCCGTGAGCCCGCATTCGACGCTGGGAGGCCCGTTTGGGCCAAGATTTGGCGCTTTTGTTGGGCCTTCTTTAGGGGCCCTTATTTTGGTCCCCGACAGTAGCCCCCGAGCCTCCGAAGGAGTGGGTGCACTCGTTCTGAGGTTGGAGCGGTGCTGCCTTGGTTGCAAATGTCTCACTCCGCAGGGTGCGCAAGCGCACCCGGCGGGTGTAGCCCCCGAGGCCCCGGAGGAGTATGGAGGACTCCTCCGAGGGCTTGCAGTTAGTTTACACGGTGTAGCTTACGGTTGTCTCGGGAGCCGCACCTTCCCGGCAGGCGCGCGCACCTGGGCCGGTGTAGCCCCGAGGCCTCGGAGGAATGTGTGCACCCGTCCCCGAGGGCTCGTGACGCATTTTGGTGGTGAAACGATTCGTGCCGCCGAGCCCCGGGCCCGTCGGCTCGTCCGGGGGGTTGGTTGAATGTCAGGACGCTTTCCCGAGCCGGCTCGCGTTCTGGGGGAAGTCCCCCAGCCCTCGTGGCGTTGAGGGGGAGCCGGTTGGTACTCGGTCGTTGGTTTTACGCACCTCGCCGTCCCTTCCCGTAGAGGGAGGAGGTTGGACTTCGTTGTGCTATCGCCGACGAGTGTCGAACACGACTAGGTCCGGTGAGTTTAACGGGGTAGATCCAAGTGAACCGCCCGTGCCCCGCTCGTTAGGGGTTGGCTGGGCCCGGAGGCGCGGCCTCATAAGAGCCGCACGGTATGCCCGCCGAGGCGGGGCTCGGGTCCCGTCCGCCGGTCCCGAGGGCTCGATGCACTCCCACGGGATCCCCCCTACTCTTTGCCATCTTGGCCTTGACGCTATGAGTGAGGATTCGCTTGCCGCGGGGCCGAGCCGTGTATGAGGCCGTCCAGCTGCCCCTCGACTTCTGTTGCCCCGAGGCGGTGCCAAACCCGAGATGGGCCGGCCTTCGTTCCTACGGACCGTAAATGGGCCGTCGCCTCGGCCTCCTTCGTGGAGAAGGGAAACCACCGTTCCGTCCGGTCGTGGGGCGTGGGCGCGCTTTCAGGCGGCAAGGGATGTGGAGCGCCGCTGAGGTGGCGGCCCCACTTTCCATGTTGTGGCCGTTGTCGTCTTGCGCTGCGGGCCGTGGGCCCCACGGACGACGTGATGCGCCGGGCGTTGCGGCTTCCGCCGCGGCCAGGCGGCGCTGAGGCCCCTGCCCGCGTCTGGATCTTTGTGCGGGGTGGACCGTGTAACGCTCACGTACGGTGCGCCGAGCCGATGTGGCCGCGGCCGCCGTGTGTGCCGCCTCGGTCGCGCGTTATGTGTAATCGATTGCGGCGCATCGTGGGCCGGTACACACTTAATGTAAAAGAAGGAGCGCGTCGGTATAAATACACGCGGGCGGCCGCGTCGGGCCTTCCTTCTCGCCTTCCTTGCTCTTTTGCCCTTGCCTTCTCCGCCGCCTAAGAGGGAGATCTTGAGCTCGCGGAGAGAGGGAAGGGAGCCTTCCACGCCGTCTTCCCAGCCGATCTTTGTCTTTTCGATGGCGCCTAGAGGCTGATGTCGCCGGCGTCGCGGAGTGGGGGGACATGCTCCGTGACGGAGGCCGAGTTGGTGGCGCCGGAGGAGAAGGGGCTTCTTCGCACGGACCACCTTCCGCCAAATGCGGGAGTGGATCGTCCCCGCCGGCGGATCACGCAGTACCCGCCCTCCGCGGGGGTACGTCGTGAGCTTCACGGCGATCCACGAGCGCGGGTTCGGGAGTGCCGGTGGGGCGGTTCCTCCGGCGCTCTTGGAGCACTACGGCTGGAGCTCCACAATCTCGCCCCAAACTCGCATCTCCCACGCCCGCGGTCTTCGGTGGCGCGTTGGCGAGGGCTTCCTTTGGCGCCGACGCCAAGACCGATTTGTGGTCGTATTTCTTGAAGCCACCCTATTCTGAAATTCCGCCGGGGGCGGAGAAGGAAAAGGGGGGAAGGAGAAGGAGACGGAGAAGGGGAAGAGGTCGGGCGGTCCGGGCCGGGCGGCTGCACGCCGCAGGTCCGCGGTCCAAGCACCGCTGGGAAGTACATCCCGGCAAAAGCTCGCCACCTCGAACCGAGGCGGCATAGCAAGTGGTTCTACCTCCGCAAACGACGACGGACACTTGCCCGCCTACACCGGAAGGTGTTCACCTCCGAGCCGCCGTCGTGGCGGAAGGAGTTGATCGTCGAGAAGGAGAAACCACTGAGGGGGTGTTCTCCGCCTTGGCGGTCTTAGCGAAAACTGCTTTGGGCCGCCTCGGCGGTGATCGCCGCCTTCCATAAGCGGCGCTTTGTCGCTCATGCATCGGGCGGCACGCTGTATATGACATGCGGCCCGGCGACGACTGGGTGGGCACCCGAATGGCGGCCGAGAGGACACAGGCTTCGCCGAGGTCTTCAACCGGACGAAGCAGGCAGCGTCGGTGGAGCACTCGCAACTACTCAAACTTCCGATGCGGCCAGACGAGAACCACATCAGCCTGGTAAGGCTCGTCCGTCTGTTCCGACGTGTATTCTGCTCTTCTTCTTCCTCCCCCTATGTTCATCTTGGTCCCCGTGGTTGTAGGGGGTCGCAGGAAGCCGAGTAAGTCGGCCCCCGACGCTGGCTGAGAAAAGGCCACCGCGATCGCGCGGAGGCTGACAAGAAGAAGAAAGAAGGGAGAGCACCTGCGGCGCGCGCAATGTCCGCAAGTAGCGACCAGGAGAAGGACGATCCGGCCCTGCGCTCGGGCGCCCGGGAGCGGGACAATCCCCCCCGGACACCGCCGGACACCACCGAGTGTAGTGATGGCGATGGCGATGACGAGGTGGAGTGGGACGAGGACGAGCTGAGCCGCTGCACGGGGGCTAGATCCCCAGAGGTGGCGCCGGCGCCGAAGCGGCGGCGGCTCGCCGTTTGCGGCAGCGCGCCCGGAAGGGGCCCGGGAGGGGTTCGCCCCGGCGCCGCCCGGATCTGGGGCCGCGCGATGCCCCCCGGCTCGGGCGTCTTCCCCGAGGGGAGACGCGACGCCGCGGGGGAAGGAGAGATCGCTGAGCCCTCCCCGCCGAGGCCCGTCCCCACGGCGGCCCGGCAAGGGGCGGGTCGGAGAGCCGCAGCGGGCGTCTCTCGAGAGCGCGCGTTGGTGGGGCGCCCGGGGCTCCCGCCCTCGGGAGGGTCCCGTTCCGGCGGCAAAATTATAGTGCGCGCGGTAAGTCACGCCCACTCCTTGTCGTTATCTCCAGCGCTTGCTTCTTTTTTTTCCACAGATTTTTACCTTGTGCCCATCCGCCGGCCTCGAAGCGCCGGGGCCGCGGTGGATCGCGCCCTTGCCCCCCGAAAACAGCTAAGGCGGGGAGCGAGGGCGCAAGCCTCGGCTCCGCCGTTGACACAACGGCCGAGACCGGGAAGGAAAAGGCCACCGAGGAGCCGCCAACCACGGGGCGGCCCTTGGCGGTGGAGGGCTTTGGCGGGCGGCGTCTACCGCGGAGGCCGAGGGTGCGCCCGGCCGCCACGGCTGAGTTGCCGGCCGCCCCGCCGCCCGGCTGGAGACGCATTTTACGAAAGAGCAACGGCGATGTGATCGTGGCCGTGTCGGCCGGGTGGACCCGGTGTCGGCCGAGGCGACGGTGGAGGAGCCAGCGGTGGTCGCTACCGCCGACGCGTGGCCATGGATCGAGGCGGGGCTAGTCTCGGCTCCTCAACAAGCCATGGGCCACCGAGGCGGAAGCAGCCTCGGGCGGACGGAGGAGCCGAGGAGGCTCGAACGTCCGAGGCACCCACCGTGGGTGCCTCGGGCCGGCCGACGCAGCGTCGGTGAGGTGCCAGCCGGGGGGCCTGCCCGATCGGAGAGCCGGCTGCCCCGGGGCCCTTGGAGGAGCGGGGGGGCATTCGTGCTCCGGACGACGCCAAGGAGGTACGCTCCTGGTTGGACGCCACGCGGTCGGCCGACCGCTAGGGAGGCTGCCGGACCATCGTGTCGGGGGCTGTGCCGTGCTTCGCCCCTTCGGGTAAGTGATCTGTTTCCGTCCTCATTCCCCCTTTGGGGCCCCCTCTTCTTGGAGACCCATCGAGAGAGAGGGTGTATGTTGCAGGAGCTGCGCACGCCGGGGCGGGAAGTCCCGAGGTTCTCCGCTAAGCGGCCGGTCTTCGCGACAGTACACCTTGGCGAGAAGGGCTGGTCGCTCGCCGACGACGACCGTGTCGGAGGAACGCCGAGCTCGAGGAGCTCCGACTTCTTGTTTCGCGGCTGCAGACGAGGCGCGACGGCGGCCGAAGACGCCTACCCCCCGCCGAACGTCGCGGCAAGCCACGCCGGAGCCTCGACCAACTCCGGACGGAGAAAGAGGTGATGGTCGCCGAGGCTTCAAGCTCGGCGGACTCCATCAGGTCCTCGTCCGAGCAGGCTGAGGCCTCCTAGGCCGAGCGCGTTGTCTTTGGGCCGAGGAATACCCAAGCTGAAGGAGGCGCCATGCAGGGATCGGCGAAAAGGGAGACCCCTCCGCGGCCGGTTGCGGGGTGAGTACCGTGACCGTTTTTTTTCATACCTGCTATGTTGCCCGAAGTCCTAACGTTTGAGTTGCTGCAGTCTTGCAAGGCGGGGTGTCGGAGCTGGAGGAGTGCCTCTCTCGTGCCGCGAGCCGCCTACGACTCAGCGAGGGGTGAGCTCAACGCCTTGACGCGTGAGGCCACGGCCGCCTCGCGCGCGGTGGAGGCGGAGGATGCCGGCGGCAGCAGCTTGGTGGCGCGGCTGGCCTCGGTGCCGCAGCCGGTGGAGGCGCGCGCTTTGGAGGCCCTTCAGTCGGCGTACGCACACGCCGCGCTGACCATGTCCCACTACCGCTCGACCTCCCTCGGATCGCCGAGGGGCTCGCCGTGGGCCAAGAGAAGCTGGGACACGAGAGCGATGTGCTGGCCCAACTCGCTGAGGAGGCCGAGCGAGTGGGCCTCGCTGCACCGGGCGGCCACTTTTGCGCCCCCGCCTCATCTCCACCCTTCCGGCGGAAGCCGGTGACGCCGAGAGGCAGGCAGCCGGTGTTGGAGACGCCGAGGCCGCGACGCCGGCCCGAGACCCCGAGGCCGTGGTCGCCGCCCCCAAGATGTTGGTGGTTCGGACGCTCCCCAGTAGTTCCTGCAGGTTGGGCTCAGTTGCCCATGTAGATAAAAGTTTATGTTGACTTTGTGTTTTCGAAACACTTTGTATCAATCAGCCCGTCGAGGCCTTATGTTTTTTATGCTGGTTCTTTTGTTATCTCTATGTTTCCCTTCCGTGGTGCTTGCTACTTAGTTGTGCGGGGGAGGCTTTGCAGCCGTAAGTCGTCCCTTTAGCCGAAGGTAGGGACCGTGTTGATTGTCACGGTCCCGTTGCCTTTTCGTAGTGAGCGACTTCCCCGTGAGGCTCGGAGTCCCCCCTTTTTGGCTGAGGGCTGCAGGCGGAGGCACCGTAGCGCTGGGGCGTAGGTGGCCTCGCGGCTCGGCTGCCTCTGGCTTTGGGGTAACTTTGGCCGTGCCTTCAACTAAGTACGCGGGACCTTCGGGAATGCAGAGTTCACGAAGAATAGCCAGTAAATGGAGAAGAATTTTTGCGGGGTGCTTTTCAGGAGGGGGTTCCCCCCTTTCTAGCCCCCGAGGGAGGCTTGGTTTTGAAGAGTCAAAACCAAGTCTCACTGAGCCCTTCCGAGGACAAAGTGATGTGACTTGGAGAAACGCCCAAGGTCTTTAGTTTTTTCAAAAAGGTACAAAGTGTATGTACAAGGCTTGGGAGATTTTAAGGGTAGAAGCGACGTAGCTGTTGAATATTCCAAGCGTTGTTGAGGACTTCGCCGGCCTCGTTGGCGAGCTTGTACGTGCCCGGCTTGAGTACTTCGGCGATGATGAAGGGCCCTTCCCAGGGCGGCGTGAGCTTGTGGCGTCCTTTGTTGTCCTGTCGGAGGCGAAGCACCAAGTCGCCTTCCTTGAGGTCTCGGATCCGGACCCGTCGGTCGTGGTAGCGTCGGAGGGACTGCTGGTATCTTGCCGAGTGTAGAAGGGCTGCGTCCCTGGCTTCCTCGAGCATGTCCAGCGAGTCCTCCCGAGCCACTTGGTTCCGCGCCTCGTCGTAGGCCTTGAGCCTCGGGGACCCAAACTCCAAGTCGGTGGGCAGCATGGCCTCGGCACCATATACCAGGAAGAAAGGCGTAAACCCCGTGGCTCGGCTTGTCGTCGTCCTAAGGCTCCAGAGAACCGAAGGGAGTCCCTCGAGCCACCTTTTGCCGAATTTGTTGACCTTGTTGAAGATCCGAGGCTTCAGTCCTTGCAGTATCATCCCGTTGGCCCGCTCCACTTGCCCGTTCGTCTGGGGGTGTGCTACTGAGGACCAGATGATGCGTATCTGGTGCTCGTCGCAGAAGTTTTGGAACTTCGCCCCCGTGAACTGGGTGCCGTGGTCGGTGATGATGGAGTTTGGGATTCCGAAACGGTGGATGATGTCGGTGAAGAAGAGCACCGCCTGTTCGGACCGAATGTTGGTGACGGGGCGCGCCTCGATCCATTTGGAGAACTTGTCGATGGCGACGAGGAGATGAGTGAAGCCCCCGGGCGCCTTCTTGAGGGGTCCTACCAGATCCAGTCCCCATATGGCGAACGGCCATGTGATTGGGATGGTCTGGAGAGCCCGAGCCGGGCAAAGCGTCGACGAGCGTAATGCAGGCACCCTTCACGCAGTGCGTACCACCTTGGTGGCGTCGAGAGGCAGTGGTCGGCCAAGAGAACCCCGCCAGGAAGCGCCGCCGAGGGGCCGGGGAGCGGCGTGGTGGCCGCACACTCCGGCGTGGATCTTTACGGACGAGGGCGAGGCCGTCCTCGACCGGTGATGCATCGCTAGGACTCCCGAGGGGCTTGCAGAGCTCGTCTTCGATGACGACGAAGGACTTCGCTCTCCTCGCGACGCGCTGGCTTGGTTGAAGTCCTCGGGGAGGACGCCTCGGACGATCCAGTCGAGGTATGGCTCCCTCCAGTCTGGCTTGGGCTCGTCCTCTGGGTTCCCTCCGTCGACCTCCATGACTTCTGCATTTGATGCTGAGGACGTCTCGGAAGCCGAAGGGGCCTCGGATGCAGAGGGAAGCTTGGGTGTCTTCCCGGCCCGAGGGGGTCCGAATGATCCTCCGAGGTCGCTTCACGCCCTCCGAAAGTGACAGAGGGAGCTGGGAGGTCTTTGGTGAAGACGCTCAGGGGAACCGGGCCCCTTCCAGCGGCGATCTTGGCGAGTTCGTCGGCGGCTTCGTTGTACCCTCGGACGACATGGTTGAGCTCGAGGCCGTCAAACTTGTCTTCCAAGGCGCGCACCGCTTTGCAGTACGCGTCCATCTTGGGGTCGTGGCAGCTTGAGTCCTTCATGACTTGGTCGATGACGAGCTGCGAGTCACCTCGGACATCGAGGCGCTTGATGCCGAGCTCGATGGCGATCTTTAACCCGTTGAGCAGACCCTCATACTCTGCCATGTTGTTTGACGCCGGAAGTAAAGGCGGATCACGTATCGCATGTGTACCCCGAGGGAGAGACGAAGAGGAGGCCGGGCGCCGGCCCGGTCTTCATCGAGGGGGACCCGTCGAAGTACATCGTCCAAAGACTCCGCTTTGAAGCCGGGGCGGCGGCAATGGGTGTCTGTCCATTCCGCGAGGAAATCGGCCAAGACTTGGGATTTGATGGCTTTCCTCGGCGCATAGGAGAGGGTCTCTCCCATGAGCTCGACGGACCACTTGGCGACCCGCCCCGAGACCTCCCGGTTCTGGAGGATTTCTCCCAATGGGAAGGAAGAAACCACCGTCACGGGGTGAGCGTCAAAGTAGTGCTTGGGAGCTTGCGCCGCGTCGGGACCACCGCGTAGAGCGGCTTACGGATCTGCGGGGTAACGGATCTTGGTTTCGGACAACACTTCGGCCGATGAAGTAGACCGGCCTCTGGGCCGGCAAAGTGTGGCCTTCTTCCCGTCTCTCGACGACGATGGCCGCGACCACCCGAGTGGTCGCAGCGACGTACAAGAGGAGAGGTTCTCCCTCGGCAGGCGGGGACGAGGATCGGGGCGCCGGTGAGGGCTGCTTTTGAGCTTGTCGAGGGCCTCCCAGGCCTCGGAGGTCCAGGAGAAGCGGTTTTTTCCTCAGCCCGAGGCGGTATAGGGGGCAAGCCCTTCTCGCCGAGCCGCGAGATGAAGCGGCGAGGGCCGCAAGGCAGCCCATGACCAGCAGACACGCCCTTCAGGTCCCCTGATCGGCCCCATGCTTGTCACCGCGTTCACCTTCTCCGGGTTGGGCTCGATGCCGCGCTTGGAGACGATGAACCCAAGGAGCATGCCTCGGGGGACCCCGAAGACGCACTTTTCTGGGTTGAGCTTGACGCTTTTGGCCGTAAGACACTGAAAAGCAACCTTCAGGTCGGAGATGAGGTGATCGGCCTTTTTCGTCTTGACCACGATGTCGTCGACGTAGGCCTCTACGGTCTCACCGATGTGGTCGCCGAAGACGCCCTGCATGCACCGCTGATACGTGGCACCTGCGTTCCTGAGTCCGAAAGGCATCGTCACGTAGCAGTACATGCCGAAGGGGGTGATGAAGGACGTTGCGAGCTGGTCGGACTCCTTCATCTTTATTTGATGGTAGCCAGAGTAAGCATCAAGGAAGGATAAGAGCTCACACCCCGAGGTGGAGTCGACTATCTGATCGATGCGAGGTAAAGGAAAGGGAACTTTCGGACATGCTTTATTCAAACTGGTGTAGTCTACACACATCCTCCATTTCCCGCTCTTTTTCCTAACCATTACAGGGTGGAACACCTCCTTGATGAACCCGGCCGCCAAAAGCTTGTTCACCTCCTCGCCGATGGCCCTGCGCTTCTCCTCGTCGAATCGGCGCAGGCGCTGCTTCACCGGTCTGGACCCGGCCCGGATATCAAGGGAGTGCTCGGCGACATCCCTCGGAATGCCTGGCATGTCCGAGGGACTCCACGCGAAGATGTCGATGTTCGCACGGAGAAAGTCGACGAGCACGGCTTCCTATTTGGGGTCGAGGGAGTCGCAGATTTTCACCGTCTTGCCGGACGAGGTGGAGGGATCCAGCGGGACCTCCCTCACCCCATCGGACGGCTCGAAGGTGCCGGCGTGGCGCTTGGAGTCGAGAGCCTCGGAGACGGCCATGGCCTCGGCGTGCTCGACCGCCTCTACGTCACAGTTGAACGCGTGCTCGTAGGAGGAGCCGACGGTGATGACGCCACTGGGACCCGGCATCTTTAGGAGGAGGTACGTGTAGTTCGGGACCGCCATGAACTTTGCGCACGCAGCAGGCGTCCGAGGATGCCGTGATAGGTTCCCGGAAATCAACTACGTCGAAGGTGATGACCTCCTTGCGGTAGTTTGACGGCGTTCGAAGACGACCGGGAGGTCGATTTGCCCAAGGGGCCAGGCTCGCTTGCGACACGATCCCCCGAAAGGGGGAGTTGGAGGGTCGGAGGTGGGCGCTCCATCCCTGCAGGTTGAGGGTGTCGGAGTAGAGGATGTTGAGGGCGCTGCCGCCGTCCATCAGCACCTTGGTGAGCCGAACGTTGCCGACAACGGGGTCTACCACGAGCGGGTATCTTCTGGGGTTTGGCACGTAGATTGGATGGTCATCGATGCCGTAGGTGATGGCGTCGGCCGACCATGGCAGGTACTGCGTGGTGGCGGGCCGCACCGAGAACACTTCTCGGCGCTCGCGCTTGATCTGGCGCGGGGAGAGTTTCGCCGGGAGACCCCCGATGATGATGAACACATCGTGGACCTCCGGGAACCCGTCACCCTTGCCTTCATCCTCCTTCTCCTTCTTCCTCTTGTCCTCGGGCGGGGGGAGCTTTTGGTAGAAGCGGCAGGCCAAGTCGCACTCCCCCATGGTGTGCTTGACTGGGAACTTGTGGAAGGGGCATGGCTTCTTGAGCATATCGTCGAACGCCTGGGCCCCAGGGGGCCCCGGGGTGCCTTTATGGCCGGCCGCGGCGGCAGAGCTCATCCTCGGAGTCTTCCTCCTTCTTGCCGTGCTTGCCCTTCCGCTTGCCCCTCTTGCTCTTCTTCTGGCCGCGAGTTGCAACGGCGTCTGCTCCTTCATCCTTCTGCTTCCCCTTGTTGCCGCCACCGCGGAAGATGGCCCCCACTGCTTCCTCGCCGGAGGCGAAGTTTGTAGCCACCTCAAACAGCTCGTTGGCTGTGGTGGGCATCTTCCGGCCCAGCTCGTGGACCAGCTCCTTGCAGGTCGTTCCGTCTAGGAATGCGCTGATGATGGCGGCGCTGGCCACGTTGGGCAGCTCGGTGCACTTCTTGGAGAAGCGGCGGATGAAGTCACGGAGCGACTCGTCGGGCTTCTGGCGGCAGCTACGGAGGTCCCAGGAGTTCCCAGGGCGCACGTAAGTGCCCTGGAAATTTCCCACAAAAACCCTGACTAGTTCGGACCAGTCGCGGATCGTGCGGGCGGGAAGATGCTCCAGCCAAGCGCGTGCCGAATCGCCCAAGTGAAGCGGAAGGTTGCGGATGATGAGCCGGTCATCGTCCGCACCGCCAAGCCGGCATGCCAGGGCGGTAGTCGTTGAGCCAAACCTCGGGGTTCGTTTCTCCAGTATTTGGCTAGGTTGGCCGGTGTCGAAAAACCGGAAAAGGGAACCATGCGTTGCGGATCTCCCTCGCTGAAGGCGCGTGGCCCCGGGGGATCGGCATCGTCCACGGTCCTCGTCGCTATCGCGCCTACCGCCTCTGCTGGCCGGGCGGTCGCGTCCGCCCGTGCTCCGGCCTCTTCGGGGCGTTGTTGATGACGTTGCGTGCGTCGCCATCGTCGATGCTGCCGCGTTAAATCCCCGAAGACGCTCGTGGATCGGCCTCCGCGATGGGTCCCCGATGGACCGAGGCTTCGTTCGCGGCGTGGGCGCCCTCATCCTCCCGATCCCTCGATGTCCGATGCCGGGAGGCCGAAGCTTTCGGCTTTTTTGGGACAGCGGTATCTCGAGATAGTCTCAGATCATCTCGAATCCGTCGCCCCCCTCGGGTCGATGGTTCGCATTGCCCGACCAGGAGGGCCGCCAAGCAACGTTGTGACTTCGCCCGTGGAAAGATGGGAGGACGCTCTCCTCCTTCGTCGTTGACGATCCTTCCACGTTGACTTCACGCGTTGGCGAGCAGCGGGGGCTAGGATTGTGGGTCGCACGGGTGGGCACGCCGAGTGCTTCTATCTCTGTCGTAACCGGCGACGATCGCGCTCGAGCCTGTCCCCAAGCTCCCGAATCCGCTCCATAGCCGGTCGCCGTGGCACTTGAGGAGTTGCCCGTGGTTCGCCGGGTCCCAAGGAGGGCCCGTGCGAGATGGAGTTCCCCGGGCCCCGGCCCGGGGCCGAGACGCGTGTTAGGGGTCTGCAGGCCTTGCGCCCACCGGTGTTACTCTCGCGCGCGGGGGTGGAGTCACGCCCTAGTTGCCGCTGCCGCGACGTTGGCGCCGAAGTTCGCCGATCTCCACGTGGAAGCACTCACGCGTCGGGTCATACATGTCGTCCGGGAGTCGGAGTCGGGGTAGCCAAAGGCGGCGTGCTCCGGGATGAACCCCCGGGTTCCGTATCCTCGAGGTAGCGCCCGGATGGGATGGACGTAAGCGCGCTCGGAGTGGCGTCGCTGTTCCTCCCGCCTCGATCAGGCTCTCCTCGAAGGCGTGGACGGATCCGTCGGGGATGTCGACGCTGGGTCGCTCCGCGGAGCGCTGGCAGCGACGTGGGCGCCTCCTCCGGGCTCCCATGGCGGTGGAGACCAACGCCGCGCTTGTGGCGGCAGCGTTAGTCATGCCAAGCGGCTGGCATGGCGGTGACGGCAGCCCAGCGACCCGTCGCCCGGCCGCCGGCGCCCTTGTCCTCCTCCAGGCCCCGGCGTCATGAGGAGTCCGCCCGCGCCTGGGGGGGAGCCGGCGCCCACAAAGGCCTCTGCTTGCCGGGAAGGACCCGTTGGTGCCGCGTCGGCGGAACCCTGAACCCTAGTCGGGAGAAGTTCCATGTCAAACTGGCCTCCAGTCATCACGAACTCGAGCTCACCGAATCGGATCAGGGTCCCTGGCTCCAGTAGCTGGTGGAGAGGAGAGCTGGGGTCGAAACGCCCCCGAGGAGCGTCGTCGCGTCCGCTGGCCATCCGGAAGCCTGGTGGGAAAAGAGATGAAACACGCACAGCCCCTACCTGGCGCGCCAACTGTCGGTGCTAGAACTGGTGGCCCTAGCCTCGACGAGTGAATTTGTGGTGCGTGCTCCCGACTCCGGATGGTGTGCAAGATGGACACAAGGGTTTAGGCTGGTTCGGGCAAGAGAAGGCCCTACGTCCAGTGGGGGAGAGATGTTCTTGTATTATCTTGCACCTAAGTGCCTGTTGGTAGGGGGTACAAGTAGTGAGAGAGGGACCCGGTCCCAAGTCTCGTGATGATCGTGTGGGTTGGAGACGTTAAGCTTGTGTGTATGCCTATGTCCAGCGGTGTGTCTTTAGCTCCTCGCCCCCCCTTTTATAGCCGCAAGGGGGTGGCAGAGGCTTACAAAGGGTTGGTGTGCGTGGGAAGTCGTCTTCTCTTCCTGGTTCAAGGCCCCGGAGCCGCCGCCATCTTTGTGCCGAGGCCCTGGTGTGGGGCCGGGCACTGTTACACTGGCGCCGCAGGGCATGGGGCGCGGCTGCGTGGAGTCGCGTCCTCTGTCCTGACAATGGACGAAGCGGATGTCCTTGTAGAAGTCGGTGGAGAGGCTGGGGGAGATGTATCTGTCCTGGTAGTGTGCTGTAGCTTTGACTTCCCCTGGTTCCGAGGCTCGGAGGGCCTCGGCGCCCGTTGTCGCATATGGCGCGATTGACACAGGGGAGCGCCGTCATCGGGGCGATCGCCGCCCATCCCGGGCTCAGAAAACCCCGGTCGGAGAAAATATTGTGTATCCTCTTGAATTTTCCCCCCATTTGTTCTGATGATCTGTGGCTAAGCCGCTAATTAAGGTGATCTTCTTAGACAAAAGGTTGCTATAACTTGTTGATTAAACCATGACATTTTTGCTCAGTTTTTTTTTCTCTTGTTTCTGTTTGTTATGCAGAACAGTTTCAAGTGGCATTAGCGGTGCAAGTTACTATACGACACGGTGAACCGATCGCCCGATGGACACTAGCTATGTGGCTGTATCCAGCCGAGGGAACTTGTATTTGACCTGGGAACCCGGGCAGGTCTGGTAGGACTACCTGATATGCATTGCTTTGTTCTGTCTATATGGAAAGGGACCTGAAGTTTACAGGTACACGTCTTTGGTATATCTATGTGCAGCCATTTTGGCAACCTCACAACAGGGCGGTGGCACGGAGGATTCAGAACATGGGGTGGAGAGCAGACGGTGGACTTTGGCTGCTGGTGCGCAGTGGTGGGCTCTTCCTCAGCAAAGGAACCGGGGTAAGAACAATGTGAAGTGCTTGAAGACCTTTTTTTTTAAAATAAGGCAGAAGCTCTGCCAATCAATTAAGTGCTTGAAGACTTGGACAGGCAGGAGTTCCCACCTTTGCTTTGTATCTTATCATCGCTTTTGTTGCAAAATGAGGAAGCAAAGCTCCCTTCATGCGTTGCCTAGGCTAGAATAGAAACAACAACGAGCACTTGCCTGATGCTGACCATGTAACAATAATAGGTTTCCATGTGTAGATAACTGAAGACTTTGAGGAGGTTCAGGTGCAGAGCCGGGGGTTTGGGATCCTTGACGTGGGCTATCGCTCACAGGTAATTCATTACTTGATATATAGAAGAAAAATGAAATTGCAGTGCAGCTCTCAATCTCGTTGCCTGAACTAGCCTTTTGTTACTAGCAAATAGCTGTGATGCACGATCCATGAGACTGAATGGCTCTCTTTGCAAATTGAATTCCTATGCGATACGCTGCATTGCAGGAGGAGGCCTGGGCTGCTGGTGGCAGCGGCGTGCTGCTGAAGACCACAAACGGAGGGAAGAGCTGGGTGCGCGACAAGGCTGCCGACAACATCGCCGCCAATCTGTACTCCGTCAAGTAATAAGCAATCAAGCACTGTCTATATGATGGTGCATCCGCAACTGCTGCGCTGTTGACAAATATTATGTGTGTTTGATTGTCAGAAACATTTGTAACTGTGATGCTGTTTGTGATAGTGGCACAGATTCCTTGATGACAGCAAAGGCTTCGCGCTGGGCAACGACGGCGTGTTGCTTCGATATATTGGCTGAAAAGATTGCCGCAACCACCAGTTTCAGTCATGGCATGTAGCCCTTTTTTTGTATTGTATGTATTGTACATGACGTAACGAAGGTATCTTATGGAGATACAGACAGTTGGTCGATTTATACAGCACATATAATGTGAATCAGTGTATGAACAACGCGTTTGCTACTGCTACTACTGTAAAAGACTGCTGACTCTGCTTGCATTCGCTCTTCCGCAACGCAAATGAGTGTAAAGATGTGCTGCTTGCTTGTGTGCTAATGTCAACCTATAAAACTAATGTAAGGGCCAAATTTCCAAACAAAATTCAGTTTAGGGCCAAATAACTAAGTTCGATCAAAAGAGGTGTGCTCTGGTACTCCTCTTTTTAAAAAATGCACATATCTCAAAGCACCCTAGCCAAATAATTAGATTTTTTTTCTGAATTATTTTCCACTTGGATCGCGCATGAGCCTGACCCGTCCAACCCCAGCCTGGCCTGTGCCAAGCCCAAACCCAAGCCGGACTCATCGTGCCCTTCGTTCAGATTCCACGCGTTGCTTTCCCTCGTGCTCTAGCAGCCGGCGGTGCCGCTCAGCTTCTCCTGACCCGATCTACATTTCCATCTGGATCCCCTTTGTTCGGTGCCATTCCATTGCATATGAGATGCAGCGGTGCCGTTCAATTTGGCGCAAGAGATGCATGCAGCTGCGGCGGCAGCTATCGATGACGACGGCGGTGCCTCCATCGAGTGGGGCAACGGTGGCATGTGAGCCCTTCCCACCAATCTCCTTCATCACGTCCGCATGCCAATTGCCAATTCGAACGACGCAACCAGACCTCCTTGCCGGCTGTCAGCAGACGGCGAAACCGGATAGGGGCGGACAGGCGGAGGTTGCCAGCACACGGCGAAACTGGATCGAGGGAAGAAAGGGTGGAGGAGCCGGCATGCCACCATCCACTGGGTCGTCCGGTTGCCGCTGGT
Organism: Chrysopogon serrulatus; assembly: GCA_015844335.1. Lineage (NCBI taxonomy): Eukaryota > Viridiplantae > Streptophyta > Magnoliopsida > Poales > Poaceae > Chrysopogon > Chrysopogon serrulatus. The sequence continues at coordinate 161,165 of JADLZL010006894.1, read as the reverse complement.
CGCTGCTCCAGAATGGTCGCCGCGCCGACGTTTCCTTCATCGATGGAGAAACGGAACAGCACGGAACATAGATAATTGGAGACGTGATTTACTTTTTGGGTCAGGGCTGGACTCAGGGTTGTGTTGGGTGGGTTGGATCCAACCGTGACCCAGATAGAAAATAATTAAGAAAATACTTAGCTAGTTTAATTAGTTGCCTTGAGATGCGTGCAATTTTTATGAGGAGATGTACCGGAGCAGATGCCTGATCAAAATAGGGTCAAGAAGACATTTTTCTTCTAGGAACTAGAATATCATGGCGGTCCAATCAGAAGGATCTCTTTCAATTTTTATTGGTCGGATGTTTGCAGGAACCAGTATGAACTTTGGAAAGATACTAGCATATTCACTTGTCCTGCATTAGGAAGGGATGGCCAAGATGGTCTAACCTGTCCAGAATCTGAAGGATGTACCACACTCTGTATTTGAGATTGCACTCCTTCGATCAGTGACGCTGGAAAACTGTGTTGTGCCCCCCTGAAAGCACCTCCTTGTCGGAACGACTTCCATAGATTGACCTCCGCAATGTGACCGGCCCACCTGGAGCTATACAGCACATAATCTAGACAGCACGTAAAATCAAAACATTGATCCTTGCAGGGAGCACATACTCTTAGCATTGATAAGCTGCCACTCCTTAAACGCCTGCTCATTCTGCTATGACCTAATTCTGCTGAAGGCGCCACACACAATAGAGAATAGTGGCTGACGCAGTATTATAATATTAGATATACAAACTATTTTTTCTCTTATTTTATTCCTAATCACGTCTATAAACAAAATTTTAACGTCTACTAAATAATACTCATAAACACCTATAAACTCTAAAATTGGTCCTATGAAGGTGCTAATAAGGGTAGAATTTGCGTGTGTGCGTGTTATCCTAAATGCTAAAAGGTAGATAGTCGATCACCTCCCGTTTAACCCATTATTCGGACAAAACAGTTGTTTAAACGGGCAAAACAACCGATTAAATGGGAATAGTGGACCACTGTGTAGCGTTTTAACGGTGTATAAATAGGCTAAACGACCGTTTAGGCGAACGGGGTCGTTCATATGTGTGAGTGTGCGTGTGTTGTGACTATTTGTGTCTATATTGTGCAATTTGCAAAAAAAATGACACTAAATGTGTGATGCTAATTTCGTAACTCACTTGGTCACTTGGTACATATGAAATGGACACCCAGATCTATATATGTATTTATAGTGGCAACTTTCTACACTTTTTCATATTTTATAATCCCCTCATATTTATTTATTCCTTAGATTTTTCTCATTATATAAAATATCTAGATATAGAGTATTTTGCACATAGAATCTTATTTGCATTTATCTATTCTCTGGATATTATCATGAAAAAATATAGTATTATATTGCTTGAAGTAGGATAATTATATCTTATAACTAGCGTTTATCTAGAAAGTTTCACAAGTAGAAGTTTTCTATTGTATAAGATATTAGGAAGGCAAATAGATCAACCTCCCTAATATTATTCTGCTATGAGAATATTTTTGTCCTCTTAAAAATATTGATTTTTCTACTATAGAAGTTGTTTCTGATATCAAAAAAATATTCTTCCACAGAGGAGTAAGTAAAAAATGTTCTACCAATAAAAATAACTATTTACTCTTTTTAACTAATGTCAAGTAAGACCGACAACATTCTTAGTTTATTAATTATATATTATTGTTAATTATACAATATTTTTTTGAATGTACATTTATTTTTTATGGTTAGACTATTTCTATTCCTATCTTGTCAAGTTAAGTTGTCTTTTTGCTTTGCCTCATATTGACGTTTTTCCTTTCAACTTGTATGTCATTCATTTTTTATTGGAGTTTTTCTGTGAACTTAACGCCTCTATGTGCCTTTACTTTCTTCGTATCTTGCTGATGATAAATACTCGTTTAACCGAATTTTTTATAATTTATAAAATATGACTATTCTAACATACTAGAGTATTTTGTAGCCTAATCTTTAACCTTGTTACAACATAAAAGTCCTTACAAAGTAAATTATAGAAAAAAGTGCTAGGAAGACTCAACAGGAGATATTGAATTGTCGTTATTCTTTATTAGTTCTTATTGGAGCACAAAAGACAAGTTTTTAATGAGTCCATACCAATTTTTTATTGTGGTTAGCAATTTTCTTAGTTTACAGGAGCTATTGTTCCATGTTTAGCACAAAAATATTTAATATTTACTTGAAAAATTATCAAAAAGAGACAACTATTTTATTTTAGAAAAATGATGTTATAGATGTTCTCGTGAAAATGGCTTCTAGCTCTAATAAAAAACTATTCAATCTTAATGAAATATAAAAAATTACATTTACTCATTATTATAAATATCATTATTATTTGTTTTATTTAAAATAAATTTTGTACTATCGAGAGTGTCCAGAAAGCACCTAGGGATCGGCGCCGTTTGTGCCTGCGACTTGGCGAGGGGGCTTGCTCGCAATTTCTTCCTCAGTGAGGCTACGTTCTCTTCAGCTGAAAAGCCGTTTCAGCTTACCAGCCAACAATATTTTCTTCTCACAGAAAATCAACCATTTCAACAGTGTTTTGGCTTATCAGCCGGCTTATAAGTTCTGCCAAACAGCCTTGCGCATCGCTCTGTGGCGCTGCCGCCGCAAGCAGAAGGACCGGTCACGAGCAGGAGGAGATGCGGGCTTTTGCGCCGCCGCCGGGCTGTGCGGGTAACCCATATCAGGCCATTCCATAAGCAGGTGTGTTCTCGGGCTTCTATGCCTTAGTGGCGCTTTCAGGCCCAACGGGAAATGGGTCTCCGTGTCCTTCCCGCGCCTCCTTCCCTCGAAACCCTAGCCCAGCTACTGCCCCGCGCCTCCTTCCCGCCCTCTAGGAAGAGGAAGATATAGGCCCTGAGGAGGACGCCGTGAGCGTCTCCGTGTCCTCCACGCCACCAAGGAGCTCCTCTCCACCCACGACGGCGCCCCTGCCCCCGCCACCGATGGAGAACAGTGTATCATCTCCCCTCCCCTCCCTTCTTTCACAAGATAACTTCCCACACAAATAACTGCAGTTGCAGCGGCCGACCAACTGATGTTAATAACTAGTAGTAGGTAACCTTGCCTTGCTCTTGCAGTCATATTGGAATACCTTTTCAAGGTTGCAGTTCTATACTCTATGTGGCATTGGAAGTTCGTAGCAAATGTCACACGGATTGATGACTGAGTGCTTATCGAGGATATGTCTATGCTGCTTTGGACCCATCTCTTAATTTTGCTCTGAAAAGTTGATGCCAACACTATTACCACATTTTGGACCGATAACAAGTGATAACTACTAGTGCATTTCGCTGTGGGCATCCACTTAGGACAATATGTTCACATGCCATGGGATTGCAACCTGAGGTCCCTTATTCTTAGAATCAAGGCATACTCTTTTTTTCTGTTTGTTGCCATAGGTTTAGGCTCTTCATCATAACTCATAAGGTGACAAGTTAAAAGGCAAGATGAGTTCTGTGCAGACACCAATACCCACTTTCACAAACCTTAGACTGTCTCCAACAGAGAAGGCAAAGCATAACCCATATGCAAAATGCATCGTCTACAATTCTTTGCCTGTCCAAAATCAGGTTTCACAATATGGCTATGCTTGCTAGACTTTGACCTTATCAATGATTCTGCCGCAACAAAAATAAATGTGCTGTGCACTCCCTGTCCAGAAGTAACCCCTAATATTCCTTCTCTATATTATTTTGAAGGGTATAATAAACTGATATAAAGGTGCCTGATTCCGGAATTGTGTTCTGAATATCCTTTATCGAAACTACTTCCTGCTATCCAAATTCTGAATGTATCACTATGCTCTAGAATAATTTATTTACTTATCTATAAACTTCTTTAAGTTTGGGTATAATAAGATCAATAGTGCCTTCCACCCTCCCCCACTCATCCTCCTGTAGACAAACAGTCATCCTGCCTCACCTTCCCAGTTGGTGCCAGGTTTGTACGTATGCATTAGCCCCTTAGCCCTCGGCCATTAGCCGGTCTCAATGGGGTTTCATGGGGTGTTTCATGCACATTTAATAGGATGCCACGTCACCAACAGTGCTCTTTTTCATGAAACTGGGAGGAGAAAAAATGAAATCGTTTCATGGCGAGTTCTTCTTTGATGGATCTCTGGTTTGATGAACTTGGATGGCTGCTTGTTTTCTTTTGTGCCTTCGAAATCAAACAATTACTAGAGAGGATAGGCAATCTGAAACATCTCCGGTACCTTGGAATCTCTAGAAAATGTCATTTCAACACAGTTCCTTCATCATTCTGTAGCCTCTATAACTTGCAGATTTTTTATGCCAGGAAATGCACATTTGAAAGATTGCACACATTTGTCAGTAAGCTGATCAATCTGCAGAAGTTTGAATCGCGTATTCTTAGAATGGAAGTCGATGCTGCGGAGTTGGGAGAGCAAATTGGGTTAATAAACAATTTTCCATATATAAAAGATTTGGTTATATATAATCTAGGCGCAATAAGCAAGGATCATGCAGCAAAGGTGGAATTTATTAGGAAGAGGAAAGATCTTAATAGTTTGAGTTTGAGTTAGTTTTCGTTCAATTCTCTAGAACACAACGAGATTGAAGTGCTTCAAGCCCTACAACCTCCAACCAATGTGTAATCTGTGCACATTGTGGATTATCCAGGTGAATGTCTTCCAACTTGGTTTCCTGGTTCTGAAGGACTCGATGATATACCATTTTCTGGTACGGTTTTGTCACCATTAACAGAACTGTGCATTAAAAGGTGCCTGAACCTAAGTGATTTCACATTGGAAGAATTTCTACAACCAAGTTACATACTGTCGGTGTTTAGCCACCGATAGCCTGCCACGGGGTTCCCGCAGCGTTGATTCGGACCTCGGCAAATAACTAGAACTTCGGCGATGCGACGCGAAAGACACACGGTTTATCCCGGTTCGGGCCCTCGGCGTCGAGTAAAAGCCCTACTCGGTCGGCCTTGGCCTTTTGCGTTGGATTGATGCTCTTGATTGTGTGTAGTTGGTCTTGTTACAAAGAGGGTGCTCTGGCTCCTTTTTATGAGAGGAAAAAGAGCCAGAGCTAAGGTTTCTAGTCCTAGTCGGACTTGTAAAAGGTGTCCTGCTCTTATTACAGACGTCACTTTCTATATCGCTTCGACTAGGGCGATCCGCGTTCTACTCGGATCCGGTCTTCTTGCTGCTGTCCCTACGGATGCCGTCTCGATGAGTACTGGTGCGTCCTGTACCGACAAGCCCCCCCGAGCATTTCAAAGTAGAACTTCGAGGAGCTCTTTGCTTCCGTGCGTGATGCTTTGAAGTGATCAAGCTGAGCGTTTCTCTCTTGCCTTCTTGTGCGCCGTAGGTGCACTCGTTGAGTGTAGCCCCCGAGCCTCTTGCTATTTATTTATAAGTAGCTGGAGGGTCTTTGAAAAAAGAAAAAAGTTGAGGGTGTACGCCCTGTAGCCCCCGAGCCTTTGTCTGAGTTGTTTTCGTATAAAAAAGAAGTCGGGCAATGGCTTTTGAGTCTTCCTGCGAGTTCTTGTGTCTTGTAATTCTTCTGCTGCGGCCCCCGAGCCTTTGTCTGAGTTGTTTTCGTATAAAAAAGAAGTCGGGCAATGGCTTTTGAGTCTTCCTGCGAGTTCTTGTGTCTTGTAATTCTTCTGCTGCAGCCCCCGAGATTTAGGCTGCAGCCCTCGAGCTTGTCTGAGTTTTTTTTTTTTTTGTAATCTTTTTCGTTGCAGCCCCCGAGCCTTTGGCTGGCTGCAGCCCCGATTTTCTCCGAGTTCTTCTTCTTGAGAAACGGACAAGTGCTCGTGACCTTGCTTTTCTTGTCCTTTATGTCGGCTTTTTATTGTTGGGCGTTGGCGGTGGTGACTTTGAAGGCTTTTCTTGTCTTTGGATATGCTTGGAATATACTATTGCTCGCTTTTACTGCTCTCCCCTTTTTTGTACTTTGTTAGAAGCTTGTGCTGTGAGCTTGGTCCATGTGCACCGGTCCTGTCCTATAAATTGCGTCCCTCCTTCATTTGCTTTCGGGGTTCTGTAGTGTGTATTTCTTCATTAAAGCGAAGATGATAGTGTGTGAGGTTGAGCAGCCCCGGGCTTCTTTCTTGTTCTTCCAAAGTATGGTCTCCTTAGTGGGTGGAAGAATTCTTGAGATAGGGATTAGAGGCGACTAGTCCCGGGGTAGCATTGTGATTGGAGGCTCGTTACGGCGGGTAGAAGAAGTCTTGAGATGTGCCTTGTCTTTGGGTCATTTTGCACTCTTAGTACCTCTTTTCCACTCTGCCAGGGCTATGCTTTGCGTTGAGGGGTTGCCAATCCGTACGGTCTTCTTGCCGTCCGGTGCAGATCAGCTACCGTCCGACGCACAGCTGGAGCTCTCTTGTTCACATGGGGTTCGATCCGACTTGTTTTTGGAGAGGCCCGATGTGATGCTTGATCAGTCAGTGCTCCTTTTGGTGACCTTGGGTGTTTTTGTTTTGGTGCATCTAGGTTGCTTTGGATCTGCTTTCGGCTCATTCTGCCTGAGTGGTAGTGCAGGGTCCGCAAATCGGTTTTCTTCATGGGTCCTGCGTAGTTTTCTTCTATGGCAGAATTCCACGGGGTTCCTTGTAACCGTTGCTTTGATGTACTTTCTGAATTCATTGGGTCTTGTAAGACTTGTTATCTTTGTATCTTGTACCCTTCTGATGAAAGAATATATGATCCTGTAATGACCCGAGTTGTTTCTCATAATGCTGGTTGTCTTGTCTGTGTGGATGTATGCTTCTAGACTAATCCGAGTTGTTTTATCTTGTGGAGCTGATTGTATGCCTTCGTGCCGACTTGTTATTTGTTGATAACGTGGGATGTCCTCTGATTCTGACTTCTTTTGAGAGGTATCGTCTTCAGCCGTCTTCTTGTGAGATATTTGGCTGATAATTGACCATGTCTGCCTTTTTTTGTAACGGTAATAATTTTTACCGTTGGTGTCTAACGGGATAAGGGCCGTTACCCCGTGACTTAAGGGTTTACTGGGCCCTTCCTATTTTTGGGCATTGTATCCGTTGGCCTTTTTACCGTTGCTCCTTAAGTGGGCCTCTTAAGCTTATCCTTATAAATTACGGTCTTTTACTGTTTCTTGCTTTACCTTGCCTTTGTTCTCCGAAACCCTAGCTTTTTAGCGAGAGAATCCCCGATCTGATCCTCATCCTTGAGTTGGTTCCGAGCTTACTACTTAGCTTAGTTGCTTGATTCGTTGTATGGGAAGGAAGAAATTGGCTTCCCATCGGGTGGTTGATAAGCCGGTTCTTGAGGTGGAGGTTGACGGGCGGCTGAACCCTGAGTTTGCCGATATGAAGGCGATTGCGAAGAGCTTTCCTCCTCCGACTACTCAAGAGAAGCACTTGGTTGAGTTGGAGGAGCTGGGGATGATCCAGCCTAAGGCATTCTCCGGCTGGATTGCTCCTGGTGAGCACCGAGTTCCTGTTCCTCGCCCAGGGGAGATTGTTCTTTTTGTTTCTTTTGTTCGAGCTGGACTCTGTCTTCCGGCTTGTGCTTTTCTTCATCGTTTCCTTCGCTACTTTTCTGTCTCTCTTCATGATCTGACCCCGAATGGGATTCTTCATCTCTCTGTCTTTGTTCACTTTTGTGAGACTTTTCTTGGAATTCCCCCTTCCTTGAATCTCTTCCGTTTCCTCTTTCGTCTCAAGCCACAACCCCGGAATGAATCCCTCCATACCCTTGGTGGATGTGGAATTCAGTTCCGTCAGGGGCGCAAGTCGTCTCATTATTTCGATTATGATCTTGTTGATTCTGTCAAGGATTGGCGATCCGAGTGGTTCTATGCTGGCAACCTTGGGGGTGGAGTTGGTATTCCAGCACTTCAGACCTACTCGGGTACCCCGCCTGTAGTTAATGAGCGGTGGGAAAAAGATCAACTCACCCCTGCTGAGTACAATCTTCTTCAGCCGCTGTTTGATCGGATAAGCTACTTGAAACAACATGGCTTGTCTGGTTTTGCCATAGTGGCGAGCTACCTTCGCCGCCGAGTGCAGCCATTGAAGGCGCGAGAGCACTACGGCTTTGAGTACTCGGGCGCTGAAGACCCTTCTCGGATGGTGACGACTTCCGAGTTGTCCAATGATGAAGTGCTTATGCGTCTTCAGAAGATTCTGAAAGGTGCAACGGTGGTTCCGATGATTGGGTTTGAGTACTCGGCGGGCAATCCTCCCCCTGCTGTGAGTACTTTTCTTTTCTTTCCTTTTGTTTTCTGAATTCTTTTGTCTATGACTGACTTGTTTTTATCTTTTTGAAGCCTTTTGGCAGGGATTTTGATATTGATGCTTCTCTGCTTGTGGGTGGAGAGATTGTCCCTCCTCCCCTCTCCTTTAGCTCTGTTGTTAGCCGGGTATCTGAAGGTCGACTTCTTTATCCTGGTCTTTCTTTAGTGAAGAGCGTTGAATATGTTCCTTATCAGCCGGTGCTCCTCCCTCGAACTCGTGCTGGTGCTAAGAGGGCTGGAGCGGGTGATTCTTCTTCTGCTGTTAAGCGGGCACGGACTTCCTCTTCGCCTCAGCCTTCAGGTAACCTTCTGATAGGTGAGACTTTTGTTCTTTCTGTTTTTTTTTTTTTTTGGGGTAGTCCCGACTCCTTTCTCTAGCAGGTGGTGCTTCGTTCTTCTTCTTTTTGAAGATGAAGGCGAGGATGTTGATGATTCTCCCCTTCTTCGTCGGTGAGGGTTGTTCTTATGTTTTTATCTTTGCTTGTTTGGCTTGTTTTGACTTGCCTTTGCTTTTTGTAGTCATCGGGCGGCTTCTTCTTCTTCTTTACCAGCTTTGGGACCTTTGCGGGGTCCTTTTCCTTCTTCTTCGAGTTGTTGGTGGATCTTGAGGCGGTTATGCCGCCTCCCCCCCTCGGCCTCGGATGGCTCTTCGTCGTCTTTGTTAAGTAAGTGTTTGTCTTCTTTGATTTTATTTCTTTTTAGTCGGCCTTTTGCCTTTAACTTTTATTCTTGTAGGTCATCGACTACGACTTCTTTGGCTCCGGCTCGACTCGGAGAAGACGTGAGCGTTGGGATTATGGGTCGGTGTGTCACTCTCCCGATCCTAGTCCGGCCATTGACTCTGCGCCCGGCGGTGGCTTCCTCCTCTGCGGTACATTCTTTGCGACCTCTTCTCTCCCTATGGCTCGGTCGTTGTGTCGACTTCTTTGGGAGTAGAGAAGTTGCCTTTTGCTCGACCTCGACTTCTTCTAGTTATCGGGTTGGGTGTTCTTCTCCTTTGTCGCCTCCTTGCGCTCCTTGGGATACGATTCGTGACTGAAGTTGGTGCGGGATCTTGAAGAGGCTTTCAACCCGAGTTCTCGTCTCAAGAAGCTTGATGCGAGTTCAAGTCTTTTGTTGAGCGTTTTCGGGTATTGTCGACTTGTTTTATCCCCCGAGTTCTTCTTTTTTCTTTATCCTTTTCTTTTTTGTCTGCGGGGAATATGTTAGTGATTCTGACATCTTCTTTGGCTCGTCGAGTCTCAAAAGAAGTTGTTGGATGAGCTGGCTTCTTTCTTGGCGAGAACTTGATGAAGAGCGCAAAAAGCATAATTCTTCGGAGGTTGCTTTGAGAGCTCAAAATTGTTCTTCTTTGTTGATTCTGAGAAGAAGGTCTCCCGAGATCTTCAAGGTACTTTTTTTTGGGTATACGCTCCTTCGCTTGTGTAGTTATCGACTTTTGCTTTCTATCGACTTCTTTTTGTTGTCTTTGTAGCTTTGAGAAAGAAGTACTCGGAAGAGATTGAAGCATTGAAGCTTGAAGTGCGGTCCTTCCGAGATGATTCGGAGAAGGTAAAAGAAGATCTTGAAGAGATTTTGGCTCAAGCACGGCTGATTAGGGCGCGGTCTTGTCGAGATCTTTTGCGGGCTAAGAAGACAATAGAGGATTTGTCTACTCGTCTGACTTCTGAAGATAAGTGGTCGGCTCTCGCTAGGTTCTGTGCGAGTCTTGCCACTATGCTTTGAGGAGGCCTGAAGATGTCGGCCCCGACACAGGTTCAGTTCCTTCCTCTTCTGACTCAGAGGACCATCAATTTCGCCAAAGATGCTGTTCTACTTGGCGTCCAAGGGGTGTTGGCTCGCGTCCGAGTGGTTGACCCCAACTTCCCTCTTGATAGGGTAATGGATGAGCCTCATACTTCTGAAGAAGAACAAGCCTTGGCGGAGTCTGAAGCTGCTGTCTTGTCTTTAGCTCGAGATTTCCACGGATCTTGTAGAAATAGGACCGGCGCTTTGTTGATGGTGATGGTGGTCAGCAGTAGTAGACTTCTTTGTAATGATACTTTGATGCTTCTTCCGATTTTGTATAAAGATAACTTCCTTAATTTTGCCCTTGATCAACTGTTTTTTGTTTACGTTTTTTGAGGTGTCCGAGTAGTTGGACTCGGAATTGTCTTTGTAGTTGCCTTTTCGAATGAATAGTTCGAGCCGTAGGCTCTCATCCGAGTTCTATATCTTTTAGAAGTCGGGATAGGTCGAGCTCTCTCTTTGGCTCTCATCTAGTCCTGAAAAGGAGCTAGGGTAGGTCGAGTGTTGACTTCTTTAGCCGTACTCTCATCGGTATTGTGAAAACAATCCGGAATAGTTGGGCTCAGGCTAGGTTGTAGCCATTTTGCACTTCAACGAATATTTCGGACCGTAGGCCCTCATCCGAGTTCTTTATTCTAGAAGTCGGGATGGGTCGAAACTCTCTCTTGGCTCTCATCTAGTCCTGAAAAGGAGCTAGGATTGGGCGAGTGTTGACTTTTTTTTTTTAGCCGTACTCTCATCGGTGTTGTGAAAACAACCCGGAGGGTCGAGCGTTTTTTTTTGCTCTCATCGGGGTTCTATGTTGCCCGGAGGGTCGAGCGTTTTTGCTCTCATCGGGGGTTGCCCGGGTTATCGAGCGTTTTTGCTCTCATCGGGGGTTGCCCGGGTTGTCGGCGTTTTTGCTCTCATCGGGGGTTGCCTTCTTTTTGGTTTGTGAGCCTTTTTATCCAAAGAGAAAGCGAGTATGGTCCCGAAAGCGCTGAATCTTTCTTATTATTTTTCGGAGAAGAAGTACACATGTTTGTTTGATCTATGCAAAGAAACGTCGTAGCTGGGAAATGTGCCATGTGTTCTTGATCGGTGCTCCATCTTCTGTCATTAGCTCGTAGGATCCGGGTCCTTTTACTTTTGATACTATGAAAGGTCCTTCCCAAGGACTAAGTAGTTTGTGCCATTTGTCTGGTTTCTGAATTTTTCTTAGGACTAGATCGCCGGTTTGTAAAGTTCTCGGCTGGACGTTCTTGTCATAGTATCTTCTTAATCCTTGCATGTATCTTGCTGACTGTAGTGTTGCATTTACTCGACCTCTTCTAGGTCATGTCGATTTCTAGTCTCTGGTTTTCCTCTGCTTCTCCTTCGTTATATTGTTCTATTTTTGGTGATGTCCAAATCAAGTCTGGCTGGTAGTACAGCTTCTGAGCCGTATACTAAGAAGAATGGTGAATAGCCTGTTGCTCTGCTTATTTGAGTTCTCAGCCCCCAGACTACTTTTGGCAATTCGTCTATCCACTTGGATCCGTAGTCCTTTAAATCTTCATACAGTCTTGGTTTTAGTCCTGCCAAGATGAGACCGTTGGCTCTTTCTACTTGACCATTAGCTTGAGGGTGGGCTACTGATGCATAATCGATGTTGAATCCACAGTCTTGTGCCCAACTTTTGAACTCATTGGCTGTGAAGGGTGATCCCAAATCTGTGATTATTCTGTTAGGCATCCCGAATCTGTGCATGATTTCTTGGATAAACTCTTGAGCTTTGGCTGAACTATATTTTACCAATGGTTTGTATTCTATCCATTTGGTGAACTTGTCGATGGCGACGAAAATGTATTCGAATCCTCCTTTGGATTTCTTGAGTGGTCCGACTTGATCAAGCCCCCAGCATGAGAAGGGCCAAGCTGGTGGGATGCATATTAGATTGTGAGCTGGAACATGTGCTGTCTTGCAAACATTTGGCAATTTTGCAATATCGACTAGTTCTTAACGTCTTTTAAAAGCGATCGGCCAATAGAAGCCTGATCGGAAAGCCTTCCCTACCGGTGTTCTTGATGATGCGTGATTCCCACGGCAACTTTGAATGCATCTCTAGCAGTATTTCTTTTCCTTCTGTATTTGGTACACACTTTAGTAATACTCCTGATGATGCTGCTCTTTTGTAAAGATTGTCTCCTACTAGGACATAATTTTTGCTTCTTCTGATGACCCGAGTAGCTTCTGCCTTATTTTCGGGTAGTTTTTTCTCCTTGATGTAGTCTATGAATACCTGCATCCAAGTTGGATTGTCTGAACTGATTGTTAAGATTTGGTCTTGTTCCGTCTTCTTTTTTGTCTTCTTTTTTTTTTAGAGTCTTGATAGATGGCTTGCTTAGCTCTTTTATAAACACTCCGGCGGGTACTTTTTGCCCTGTCGAGCCTAGTTTGGCTAGTACATCAGCTGCGACGTTTGAGTCTCGTAGTATGTGGTGTACTTCTAAGCCTTGAAAAATTTTCTCAAGTTTTTCGATTTCAGAGCAGTAAGCATCCATGTTTTCTTTAGTGCAGTCCCACTCTTTGTTGACTTGATTGGCGACTCTTGCTGAATCTCCGTAGACTAATAGTCTTTTGATTCCAAGTGAAGTTGCTATTTGTAATCCATGGATAAGTGCTTCATATTCTGCTTCATTGTTAGTAGCTTGCCATAGGATTTGTAGAACGTATCTGAGTTGTTTTCCGTCTGGTGCGATGAGGAGTACTCACTGCTCCTGCCCCTCCTAATTTTAGAGAGCCATCAAAGTACATTTTCCGGTGGTCTAAGATGGTGTCTGCAGGTAGGTTGTTGTATTTTTCATCCATTCTGCGATGAAGTCGGATAGTGCACGAGACTTGATTGCTTTTCTTGGTTTTGAACTCAATCTTGAAAGTTCCCGTTCGATTGCCCATTTTGAGATTCGTCTGTTGAATCTCGATTCCTTAGAATGTCTCAGTGGAAAATCTGTTACGATAACGATCTTGTGTGCTTCGAAATAATGCCCGAGCTTTCTTGAAGTTATGAGTACTGCGTAGAGTAGTTTACATGCGTGTGGATATCTTATTTTTTGATATTGTGAGGACTTCACTTATGTAGTATCTTGGCCTTTGCACCTTGTACAAGTGCCCTTGTTCTTCTCTTTCCACCACAATTCTTTGTCTTGACGACGAGAAGTTGTTCTTTGTGATATACAACATTAGTTCTTCATCCTTCTTTGGTGGTACTAGTATGGGTGATGTGCTGATGTAAGCTTTTAATTTGTCAAAGGCTTCTTGTGCCTCCTCGTTCCATGTAAATTTGTCCGTCTTCTTTAGAAGTTTGAAGAAAGGTAATCCCTTTTCTCCGAGTGCGGAGATAAATCTGTTGAGCGCCCATGCATCCAGTTAATTTTTGTAGGTCTTTGATGTCGGATGGTGGTCCCATGTCAGCTATTGCTTTGATTTGTTTTGAGCTAGCTTCAATTCCTCTTTCACTGACTAGAAATCCGAGTAGTTGTCCAGATGATACTCCGAAAACGCACTTGTTGGGGTTGAGTTTCCACTTCCATTCTTTGAGGTTGTTGAAAGTTTGCTGTAGGTCTTCTATTAAAGAATCCGGGTTCTTTGTTTTGATGACTACATCGTCTACGTATGCTTCTGCGTTTTTTCCTATCTGATCCCCCAAACAAGTCTGGATTGCTCTTTGATATGTTGCTCCAGCATTTTCGAGTCCAAAAGACATTGTTTTATAACAACATAGGCACCGAAGGGGTGTAATAAAAGAAGTCTTGCTTTGGTCTTCCTCTTTGAGTGCGATCCGGTGATATCCTGAATAGCGATCGAGAAAGGATAATAAAGCTGCTCCATTTGTTGAATCTACTATTTGATCAATTCTTGGTAATCCGAAAAGGATCTTTTGGGCAATGCTTGTTGAGATCTGTGTAGTTGGCGCACATTCGCCATTCATACGTGTTCTTTTTATGTACTAGGGCGGGGTTTGCTAACCAATGCGGATGGAGGATTTCTCTTATAAAACCTGCGGCCGATAGTCGGGCTATCTCTTTCTTTATTGCTTCTTTCTTGTGCGGTGAAAACCGTCGTAGTCTCTGCTTGACCGGTTTTGTTCCTTTGTTGACTTCAATTTTGTGCTCGACCCACTTCCTTGGGACTCCGGGCATATCGGCCGGTTTCCGGGCAAATATGTCCTTGTTGTCCCGTAAGAAGTCGGTGGCGCGATTTCCTATTTGATAGGCGGATGTGCACCGATTGTGGCGGTTTTAGATGGATCCCCGTCCCCAAATCAATCTTTTTGGTGTTCTCTTCTTCTGGCTTTGTGGTGATTGTATTTTGCTTTTTTGGCCGGGATTTCTAGCTCTTCGATCTTCGTCTTTTCTACTTCGAGTTGATTTCTCCCTGTACTTTTGAGGATATTTGTATTGCACATGCGTCACATTCATAAGCTCTTTTAAGATCTCCTCGTAGAGAAAGTACTCCATGTGGTCCTGGCATCTTGAGTAGTAGGTATGGATAATGCGGTATTGCTAGGAATTTTGCTAGTCTTTGGTCTTCCCAATATAGCGTGATATGAAGATTCGAAATCTGCCACTTCAAATTTTATGAGCTCGTCACTGTAATTTCTTTGGAGTTCCAAATGTTCTTTGGAAGTGTAATCTGTCCAAGAGGCATAGCTGGTCTTCTGGTACTATTCCGTAGAATGGTACGCTGGTAGGTGTGATCATCTTTAAGAACTCGGTCCCATCTTTTTTTTTTAGGTATCGGCGAAGATGATGTTGAGTCCGGCTCCTCCATCAATGAGTACTTTTTTCTTCTTCTTTCTTTGCTGCTATTGTTGGTCCGAGTACTAGTGGATATAGCCCTGCGTTTCCAACACTTGTCCATTGATCTTCACGTGAAAACTGGATTGGGTATTGAGACCAGTTTAGATATCTTGGTGTGGCTGGTTCTGCTGCCATTATTGTTCTCCAGGCGAGTTTGTCTTCTTGTTTGCTTCTAGAGCCGGGTACTCCTGAGAAGATTACTGATACTGTTGCTCTTGGGTTTTGGAAACTGTTTTCTGTTGTGTTGTTCTCTTCTTTCTTTTCCTTGTTTTCTTCTTTTTTTTTCTTGTTTGTCTTTCTTTGTGTACCTCTCTCTGAAAGATGCGGCATTCTCCCATTGGATGGAGTCCTGTTGGATGGTAGATGCATTTCATGTTTTCAAGATCTTCAAATCTTACGGCCGGGTAGAATTTTTTCCTTTCGGTGGATGCCACCATGTTGTCTGAATATCTCCTTTTGTTGTAGAATTCTTGTCTGTTGTCTTGAACGTTCCATCTTTTCGAGTTGTCTTGGTACCTTGAGTTGTCTTGGTATCTTGAATTGTCCTGGTGTCTTGAGTTGTCTTGGTTGTTCCATCTTGAGTTGTTTTGATCATTCGAGTTGTTCCTTCTGTCCGTGTTATTTCTTCTTTCCGAGTTGTTTTACATTTGTGCCGGAAATCTTTCTCGTGTCTTTTCTTCTGCTGTGATCATCTTTTCAAACTTCTTTTGAACTCATCGTTTGTTCGCGGGTTCTCTTTGCAGAAGTCGTGGAACATCCATCTTACTTTTAAACCATATGAAAATGCTTCTATTACTTCTCTCTCGGTGATGTCATGTACTTGTGCTCTGAGTTCTCCAAATCTTACGTAGAAGTCTCTCGGGCTTTCTCCGGGTTTTGCTTTAATCCTTTCAACTCGGCTTGTGTTATTGGATGGGTAAGTATGCACGCAAAATTTTCGCAAAAAAAGCTTTTTGTAGATCACTCCATGTTTTGATAGATCCGGTCGTAACTTGTCGAACCATTGGAGTGGTAATGTTTCTAGAGCCATTGGAAAAAATAGTGCTTTGACATCATCGTCTCCTCCGGCTAGTTCTATAGATTGGGAATAGATCCTGAGCCATTGCATTGGTTCAGTTTTGCCATCATACTTTGAATGATTGGAAGGTTTGAACTTGTGAGGTAGTCTCGATTTGTAAGTAGTCTTCCTGCGAAACAGGGAAAATCTGTCGGGTACTTTTTCAGGTTTGTAGTCGGAATCTGCTTGACTGTCGTATCTTGAGATAATTCTTGGAGGACTTCTGTGTGGTGTAGGTGATCTACCCCTGTTTTCCCCGGTTCTTTTCTGTCCGGTCGTGATGTGGTTGAGTTCTTCTTCCGTAATTTGGAGTTGATCTCTTTTCGAAAAGCGTAAATTCTTCGAGTTCTTTGACTTATTTGTTCCGATGGTGCATGTCCCCTGCGGTACTTTCGGTCTTCCTGTATTCTTTGAGCTGTGTCTTTAAGTAAATCTCTGAGCTTGTTTTGTTCTTCGTTTGGTCGTTGTATGGCGTCGATCTCATTGATCAGCTCTTGTATCTTGTTGATTGGATCGAGTCCGGTTCTTCTTCTGTTCGTCTTTCGTCGACTTCTCTTTTCTGCTCTCTTCGATTGTATTCGGCTAGTTCTTCTTCGTATCTACGCCATGCTTCCCTTCGTTCTTGTACTCGGTTTCTTCTTCCCCCTTTCTTCTTGTTTCTTCTTTCTCTTGCTATCCTTTGGCTGTCGGTTTCCCCATCTTTTGTAATAGAATTGGCTGGTATATCGGCTTCTGATTCTTCCGACGAATTGTAGTTGGGTTGAATTGGTGGTACTAAGGGTTGCCTCATCATCAGTACTTCTTTCTGTTTACTGGGCGAGTGGTCGAGTTCTTCTTTTTCTTTCATGGGTTTGCCATATTGAAAAGGAAGGAAGTCGGAGTACTTATCTTGTTTGAAGATGTCCCGGTGGTAGGACTCTAGTGCTCTCTGGGTGGCGTCTTGATACAATCGTGCCGAGTTGTTGTAGCCATAGAAAAAAGAACTTGAATCTCCTTCTTGTTTACTTGTATCTTGCGTTTCTTCTGTTAGCTTGAGTCTTGAAAAAATTTCTTGTATCTTGAACGTGGGTTCTTGAAGCAGTCGGCTGTGGAGAACCCCTTGTTCGTTGCGCCGCAAAACCCGGCTTCCGAAGACGAAAGTCGATCCCCGTCGGGAAGATCATCGCGTGTAGATCCATCGAGCTCCTGAACGTTGAATTCGCCGAAACCCCCTACTGGCGCGCCAGCCTGTGTGTTTATACCCCCCGATACCCTCCCAGGGGTTCCCCGCAGAGTTGATTCGGACCTCGGCAAATAACTAGAACTTCGGCGATGCGACGCGAAAGACACACGGTTTATCCCGGTTCGGGCCCTCGGCGTCGAGTAAAAGCCCTACTCCAGTCGGCCTTGGCCTTTTGCGTTGGATTGATGATCTTGATTGTGTGTAGTTGGTCTTGTTACAAAGAGGGTGCTCTGGCTCCTTTTTATGAGAGGAAAAAGAGCCAGAGCTAAGGTTTCTAGTCCTAGTCGGACTTGTAAAAGGTGTCCTGCTCTTATTACAGACGTCACTTTCTATCTACCTGACTAGGACGATCCGCGTTCTACTCGGATCCGGTCTTCTTGCTGCTGTCCCTACGGATGCCGTCTCGATGAGTACTCGGGTACGTCCCGTACCGACACATACCTGCCATAAAAATAGAGATTACAGACTATACGGATTGAACACTTTGAAGATTCAACTTCCCTTGAAGAACTGAAGGTGTACAATTGTCCAAACATCACACATCTATTAGCCCCGTCCATAAGAAAACTTGAACTGAAAAATTCTGGGAGCCTCGGAGATAGCAATGATTGCAGTTCCCTCACCATCTTGCATCTATATATCTTGTGACAATGTGGCATCCATCGACCTACAAATGTGGTGCTATGGACGTTGTTGGGGGCTGCGTGGTTGCGAAGGAGCGGCGGCGTGGTGGCGTGAACAGTATCCGTGCTACAGTACCCGCGGGTACTGTTCATAGGGCGGCAGCTGTGAGAGAGACAGCGGAGGCTAGGGTTTTGGGCGCTAGGAACGCCGGCCGCGGGGCTCTGCCCACGGCCGGCAAGAGAGAAGGGATTTCCTTCTAATCTCTTGCTTGATTTTAGATTGGTATATCTCCTCTCATTGTATAGAGAGGTCTGACTTGTCCCCTAAGCAAGCGACTAATTAACCCTAACGGGTTAGGGGCCAATAAACCCTTGACTCCCCTAACATGTGGAGCCTTCTAGTGCTACAGGAGCTCAAGATCAGTAACTGTCCATGTCTGATATCTGTTATCTGATATCTGTTATAGACTCTGAACAGGCAGCCTTTCCCTTGGCTGGCTGGGGCAGACGACGACGACGCAGCACTGGGAAAGGGAAATTCCCGTTCCTCACTCAACTAACTGTCGAACGCTGCTTTCCAAGCTGGAAACTATTTTGGGTTGTCCTCCTCCTAACACATGATGAATATCTCCCTGCCATCAAAGATCTGACCATTTTGGGTTGGCAAAGTGGAATGATGTTGCCATCCTCCATCCAAAATCTCAATTTAAGTATTTATGGAATTCTGGGAATCTCGCATCGACATCCCTGCAACAGCAAAATGGCTAAAACACAGGAGGAGTGGAGTATTTACCTCCGTTGGCACTCAAATTCTTGTTTTCGTCGAACTAGTTATCTTATTTAATGGAACAGGAGTATTTACATTTATGACACCAAATAAGTTTGTTGAAAGTAAATTCTTCCATATATATAGCTACACTGTACTGTGGTTTATAAATAAATTAAAAACAAAATGAAGAGAGATTGTTTCTGCATAATATACTGCTAAAGTACATACGTTCCTATACACCGTACGTACGCATGCATAGTCCATGGTACATTACATGCGGCGTACGTACGCGTGTCGATATATTGCTACTGGTACAATTACATACAAATAAATTATATATATATTGTAACAAATTAATAATATATTGAAGAAAGCTGGATCGATCGAGTAAAAGGTTGCATTGCTAACTAGCTGCTTCACGAGGAGGCGACGGATGAATCAGATCAGTCTGTCGATCGATCTTGATGAAGTCGATCGATGCTACTCGCCTTCCTGGCCTTTGTTGCCGGCCGGCGGCGTTCCTCTCTCTCTCTCTCTACGCGTCGCCGTCGGCCTTGGTGGGGCTGCCACCGCCGCCGTCGCCGTGCTTGGAGCTGGCGGGTGCCTTCTTCTTGGCGCCGGCGCGCCAGTTCTTGAGCGCCTTGGAGGTCTGCTCGTCGAAGATGGACTGCTTCATGGTGGAGCCCATCTGGGAGACGAGCGCGTACAGCGGGAGCGTCACGTAGCTGCACAGCACCTGGACAACCACCCTGCATATATATCATAGTTCGATGTTGTGTCAGTCCACTGCATATATATGCATGCATCTCAGATCGATCAGTTATATGTACCCAAGGCAGAGGCGTGCAAAGACGAATTCTTTGGAGTCGTTGAAGCACGAGTCCATCCCGTATTCATACTACATGATGAGGCAGATTCAGAGAAGCAGCAATTCAATTCAAGATGCATGACAGACAACATCTCCATCAGTTGATCACAGCTGAAGAAGCAAGTGTGTACAGTATTGACATGCATGTTGCCATGTTGTCAAACTGAAATGGCCAGCCAGGTACTTACCAGAATCCAGAGGAAGTAGATGATCTGGAAGCCATTCTGCAGAGACAGAGAGCATGCATATGCAGAGTAAGGACAGACAGACAGACAGACAATCTCGTTCAGTTCAGGCTTCAGACTGACTGTGAATGAAGGCAAAGAAAGGCAGAGCAATGGAAGACTGACGGACCTGGAAGAGTGTGAAGTGGATGAGGAAGAGCACGAAGGTTGGTTTTGCGAACCAGAAGTAGGAGTCGCTGACTTGCACCAGCGGGATGCCCTGGATCACGGCGTGCCGCTCCGTGATGTCGATGGCCATGCGGCAGATGATGCCCTGCAGCTTCGTCCCCACCGACAGGATGATCACCACCGGCATGATGGAGATCCACAGCATCGTGTGCCATCCTGCATGAAGGAAGATGCATGGATGGAGCAGCTGAAAAACGTACCATTGACATTGAGAAAGAGGAAGATGAGAGCAGAAGCCCAGAGAGGAGGACTGATCCCCACGATCACCTTGAAGTCGTCCTCCAGTGCCCGCTTGATGTACTTCTGGAAATCAAACTTCCTGCCAGGGGCAAGATGCACCTGCATATATAATCACTTCCACGCGAGCTGCAATCCGCCGCCCGTCATCCTGCTCTGGCTGGGCTTTGGCACCAATGTTGAAGAACTCGATAATTACTTCAAGCGGGAACCCCTTGGTCTCAGGCACCTTGAGATATACGAAGATTAATGCTAAGCAACAGACAAAGGCATAGAAGCCAAAGACACCCGCGAGGCCAATGGCCTTAAGCATCACAGGGAGAGAGTATGTGACGGCGATGTCGCCCAACCAGAAGGTGAGGGAGCATATGGCAATGCAGAGCCCCCTAACACGTGTGGGGAAGATCTCGGCACATAAGATGTTGGGGATGGGCCCGAACCCCATGACAAAGCAGCAGAAGTAAACGATGACGCTCACCGTGGAGAGCACTGCGTGCACCGTCGTCGCCATGGGCACCAGATTTGCCACGATGAGCACCACAAGCGAAGCGATGAGCACAGGGATGGTCCACAACAACAGGGACCGGCGACCAGACACGTCCATGAGGCGCATGGCAAGACCGATGCTAGGGAGCATCAATAGAGTGGTGAGCCCGCTGATGAGGATGGATGCGGAGTCAGCACTGAGGCCAAGGCTAGAAAGCAGGACACTCACACCAGCCTGATCAAGGATCTGTGGCGTGTAGTATAGAACACCGTTGATGCCAGAGAACTGTCAAACACAACAAACGGGTTAATTATTCCTTGGGGTAACAAAAACATGTCGTTTAAAGCAAGATTTGAACAAATATTAAAATTTACAAACATAAATCTTAACTCATAGAAGCTATATGTGTAGATTTTTTATTAATACATACTTGCAAACACTAACAACATTTAAAGATTTTAACAATACATTCTTGAAATAACTAGTGCTTATAAACATATATTTATTGAAGAGTATAATTCTTTAGTTTGGTCTTAGTCAATGTGAAAAATATTTTTGTACTCAATAATCCCTCGGCCCTTGTCAACATAAAAAAAGAGTATAAAAAATAGTTTGATTAGTCTAATGGTAATATCCTAAATATCATATTTACAATTTTTTTATAGACAGGTTTGATTAAATTTAAGGCTGACTGACTGACTTGAGGGAAAAACTAGAATTGTATTTTTTTTTTGCGTGGGGTAGGTAGCACTTGGCACAAGGATAAGTCTTCTCTAGTCAAATAAAAAAAAAATGCATGCAAGACACCTATTGGAATGGTTACCTGCTGCAGGATCTGGATCATGACGCCGCAGAAGAGCGCGCGCCTGACGCCCGGCTCCAGGAGGTCTCTCCACCTGGGCCCCGCTGACGCAGCAGCCGCCCTGTTGGCCACGGTCTCCGGCGGGTTCTCGAACGCCGGCGTGGGGCTCTGGCCGATGAGCACGTCCTTGGTGTAGAGCATGGAGCGGCTGACCAGCGCGGCGGCGTGCACGTACTCCCCTGTTCGTGCCGCGCCCGACGAGTCCCCGCCGTCGCCGCCTTCCTCGTGCAGGTACATCCTCTTGACGCCGCCGCGCCTGACGCCGTCGGGGCCGACGTTCTCCGTCCACTTCCAGGCCAGCTGCCACCCGCCGCCGATGCCCATGGTGCTGGCGGTCTCGCCGCCCGTCATGCTGCTGTACCTCTGCATGGGGCTGCTCCCGGGCGGCTGGCTGGTGCTGCCGGCGTCCTTCTTGCCGGTGTCCACGTCGGTGCTCTGCCTGGACAGCAGCGGCGCGTGCAGGGCGCCTGCTCCGGCGGCGGCGGCGGCGGCGGCGCCGGAGCCGGCGTCGTCGTCGGAGAGGTACTCCTCCTTGTCGTCGTCGTCGAGGTCGTCGTTGGGCGGGACGTTCTCCTCGTCCCAGTCGCCGGGCCTCTCGGCGACGCTGAGCATGCTGCCGAGGTTGGGGAAGAGCGTGCTCCCCCTGGCGCTGGCGCCGGGGCCGGCGGCGTCGGGCATCTTGTCGTGGACGCTGCCGAGCAGCGTGACGACGGGGTCCTTCATCTGCTCGTACATGCTCCCCTGGCGCGAGGCGAGCTCGACGGCGCTGCCGAGGACGCTGCTGCGCGCGCCCTGCACCTGCTGCGCCACCCACGAGAGGCCCTGCTCGGGCCCGTAGAGCGTGACTTGGTCCCGGGTGTCGTGCTCGGCCGACTCGTCGCCGGCGGCGTTGGCGGCGGGCCCGAGCACGTACTCCTCGATGACGGTGTCGCCGCCGCTGCCGAGGCCCTCGACGAGGAGCGCCATCTCGCCGGACACGTCCTCCCGCCGCGCAGCATCTGGAGGATGGCCCTGGCCTCCTTCATGCGGCCCTTGCTGACGAGCCAGCGCGGCGACTCCGGGAGGTAGAGCACGGTGAGCGCGAGGTAGGCGAGGGAGGGGACGGAGAGGACGCCGAGCATGAAGCGCCAGCTGGGGTGGTCGCCCAGCGTCATGTAGAAGATCATGCAGTAGGAGAAGAACATGCCGAAGGAGCCCGTGAACTGGGGCAGCGTGTTCAGGAGCCCCCGGATCTCCGGCGGCGCCGTCTCGGAGATGTACACGGGGACCAGCGTCACGGCGAGCCCCACGCCGAAGTCGTCGACGAGGCGCGCCAGGAGGAGGACCAGCACGGACGGGGACCAGAGCATGATGAGGCCGCCGGCGAAGTAGAGCAGCGAGGACGCGATGAGCATGGGGCGGCGGCCGACGATGTCGGAGACGGGGCCGTAGAAGGTGGTGATGATGGTGGCGCCGATGAGGGAGGTGGCCACCACCAGGCCCTCGATGGCCGGCTGCGTCTCCAGGTGGAACTCGCGCTTGATGTAGAGCACGGCGCCGGCGATGGTGGCGTTGTCCCACCCCTGCAGCAGGTTGCCGATGGCGGCCGCGATGGCCACCAGCACGGCCCCTTGCATGGCTGTTGCCGATCTATCCGAGCGAGATCCCCCGACGATCGATCGATGGAGAACTTCTTCTTGTCTTGAGAGAGAAGAACTAAGGATGAGATCGGATCGATCGGTGAAGAAGGAGTTTTTGTTGAAGCGGCCGGGTGAATAATGGTTGGTTCAGAGCAGGAAAATAGGAAGGTGCGTGCATGCATGCAGATGGAATAGCAGTTTTGATCCGAGAAAGAAGCCTATCAAGTTGTTCCATCTCTCAAGTCTCAACCACAATTGTTATGCAATGCACGCATGCATGACGCATACCAACACCGTTAAATAAAATCACCTTCCATTCCATGCCGTCAGATCAGCGTCCGTGTGCGTGATTTGCCAAATCAATGGACGTGATTGGTCCAGGCCGCAGCGCTGTATGTCAAACAAAGGACCACGGGAGCATGCGTACGTGGACGGTATGGTCTGTTGACGTTGTGCATCAGCCATGTATATGAACTAGGACGGTACGCGCGCGTTGCTGCGCGTGCGGCTGACAGTCGCGCCTGTATCTGATGGGTATGTTTGGTGTTTCGCAGCTATATATGTTTGGCCTCACCCTTAGTGTAATCCACAGGATAATAACAAACAACATATAGCATTGTCCCATACATATCTGCAATTAAGGGCTGTGTTTGGCTTTTGATTAAGCCATTAGTAAGAAGGCAAGGAGCATGTAAATAAACCTGATATCTTCCCATGAAGTCATTCATGCAAGGTCACCTAGTCCAATAATAATCTTGTAAAGTATTTTATTGACAATTCTGTAAAGTATGGTGGATCTTTCATATACAGGGCCTGAATATCTACTCCCTCCGTTCTAAATTATAAGACGTTTTGGCTTTTATAGATTCATTGATATCTAGATTCATAGTAAAATCTATATATCTAAAAATGACAAAATGTCTTACAATTCAGAACTGATTGAGTGCTAATCAAAATTATGCTTAGGCCATACATCAAATATTTGTAGCTGCCTAGTACATCATGGAAGGGAGCAGACCTTGGATTTGCATTCGTTACTTTACATAATGGTTCCTGATATCAATACTTTTGAGCAAAATAAAACTAAATTGAACTGGACTTGATGAAATCAAAGAGAAAAATGTGAGTACACAAGGCGATGATTTCCTTAAGGATAATTGTATGATTTCTATCTCCACACATACTGACCGAAGAACAACATTACAATAGATTAAGAAACATTATTGGAAATGTGATGGCCAGTTTCCAATCAGTGCAATACAGTAATGGAATAAACAACATGTGTTCTTGGTGAAGATAATGTTCGTCAGGAGGTAGCTATGATTTTCAAATGAAATAGGAAAAAAGAAAAGGAGGATCAGACTGAGCAGTTCAGCATGTAAGTCAGGTTATATGGGCCAATAAAAATTATGTTCTAATTAACATGAAAAAAGAAATACACACGTGCTTGGTAGAGCATGATAGTGGAGGTTACATTCATAAATAACCATGAGTCTGCATAAGCGCACAACAGAGATTTAAAATGTTAGGGCACAACAAAATATATGAGTAGAGGTAGGCAGCAGGCTACAACCAAAAAGCACACTTGATATCATATATAGGAGTATAAGTTATGGAAGTTTGAGGGTGAGCAGAGTACATATGGTTTGAGACGGGCCAAAACATACAAATTTTGACTTGAGACAGAGGTGGCAGGAAATAGAGCAAAGGTTTTTACATATAGCACTTCATCATTTTGAATTATCAGTATTCAATCATAGCAAAATGGCATACATATCGGTAACATAAATACAAAGCAAAGCAAAGTACTATAATTGAAAGTCAGGCATTCAGCAGGCAATTGTTGACTGAAGAGTTGCATAAAGGGAAAAAATGCAGCTTTGAACAAATTGCGGCAATATAAATCAGAATCAGAGGGGAGACAGTAGGATACCGACCTGCTGCCATGCGCTGCCACTTGCCTGCTTGCCCATTGACTGCTGCTAAGACACGAACGTACAACTGATGGCCTTTTGCTGTTGCTGTCCTCCAACTAAGCAGTATGTTGTTTCTGAGACACGAACGTACAACTGATGGCCTTTTGCTGTTGCTGTCCTCCAACTAAGCATACATGTTGTTTCTGAGACAGTAGAATTGCCTTTTTATTCCTATAATATCGCACACAAACTATTTCAAGCAGGTTAGTTGATGCAGATTATAAAGAAATGGGAAACACACACACATGCTAGTTTTAAAGTCAATAATAAGAGGTAATGTAACCTTGACATTGAGGGAAAGAAAATTTAATGTCATCCAAAAAAAATAACTCATCAATCTACACATGCTAAAAGAACTGAGACTAAGGGTTCTCAATAATAGTATGGGGTACCTAAGAAAATATGTGGTTAGTGAAGAAGGGAGCATAGCCATGCACAGATTGGACCAGGGCAGACCCTCTATCTATAAAATGCTTTTACTTTTACTACAACACTTGCCATGGCCATCAATTACGGAAACAATGGCCAAGGAAAGACTGGAAGCACGAAATCAATTAAAAAAAACTATACCAATAGGTACAGAACAATAAGAGCAGGAACACCCTTGCATGAAAAGAAGACAAAACACTACCCCACTATAATAATACACATATATCGAAATTAAAAACAGAAGACGTCATCTAAAAAATTAACTCACCAATGTACACACGGTAAAAAGAATTGGGACCATGAGTTCTGAATAATATGAACTAAGAAAATGACGATTACTGAAGATGGGAGCATACCATGCACATATCTTGACCAGGGCAAACCCTCTTGTCAGTAATTCTCTGTAATTTGGAATTAGAGTCTTGCTTTTACTGCAGCATTTCCATGGCCATTAATCACTTGAACACTGGCCAAGTAAAGGCTGAAAGACCATAGAAAAAAAAAAACAATAGTCCACTATAATAATACACAGGTATCCAAACTAAAAATAGAAACCAGCAACACAGGGAAAGTGTACCATCTTTTGTGGAGCAAAAAGATCCCATCTTTAAATGCAAGATCCTCTGAGAAGGGGACAACTACTACTGAATATAGGGTAAAAACTTGAAATGGCCTTGTTGGCTGCGTCTTAATGATTGAATGCAAAAATAATTGTTTTATCAGAGAATATCATGGACATCAACTATTTTGTTTGGAATGCATTCAAAACCTATGATAAACTAAAAAATATATATGACCAACCTAGTATCACATATTTAACAGAACGGACAGAGACATACATCTAAATTAACAAATAAACTTACAGCACCATAATGTATACTGTATCTAATCCTGAAAATCAGAAGCAACGTTTAGGAAGACAACAGGAACTGATTCTAAAGTAACTATGCAATGGTTGGTGAGTGTTTAGGATGAAGTAAACACAAGCAAACCTATAAATATATGCATGCTTCAATCTAGAGGAAGCTGACCGGCAAATCAAAGGAATATTAAAAAACCAGCTACTACTAACGAAAGGGACAGAATCCAAAAGGAATATCTGGAATGAACTAAATGAACGATTGTTAACCAGCACGAATCAATTAGAAGAAGGAAAAACCAGCATCTGCAAGAGCAGAATCTGACACTGCACATTTACATACATCAACATATATAGGATGAGGATGGACAATTAATGGCATGAACAATTGTTTAGTAGCATAAGTACACAAAGAATAGCAAAATTTAGGAACTGGCAAAAGCATAATTATAGGTAAAATTGAATCTAAAATATGATCCGTGTTATGGTCACATTTCGTCAAGCAGTTATAGGGTATGGAGGCAAATGAGAGATCGCAATACCTTGGGCTTCTCTGGCCAGAAGGCCACAACACGAATTTCTACACCACTGTCACAAGCATCCCAGGTTGGTCTGCAGATTCGGCACCAGCAGCTGTGCTGCTGCGCCATCCCCCTTGGAGGAGAAGGCCATGGCGGAGTATGAGATGGCTAGGATAAGGAGGGGAGACGACGAAGTAGGAGTTGGGGAGGCAAGGCCATAGAAGCACATCCTGTTTATGGCAGCGACCTCCATTGGAGAGTAGATTCTGGATGCAGGTGTCCACCGTGACAGTGAGTGGCGTATAGATGGTCATCGGCAGCCACTGCTCCAGTGGTCTGTAGATCCAAAACCAAATCACTTGGGGGAATAGGGGAGGGAGAGAAAGGGAAAGGCAGTTCTGGTGTGTGCACGGACCTCACAAACTGCATCCAAAATCAGAACGCACCAATCCAACGCCGGTGGATCGGGGTGGTAAGCCACTCCTCGGCTGGTGAGTGGCGTCCCAGCGGCCGGCGGCGGAAGCGCCGCACCAGCGCCCTCGTGAGGCCGGGGTGACGCGGATCCACGGAGGGGGGACGTAGTGGAGGAAGAGGATGCGTCGGGGAGCCGGCCGGGCGCTGCAGCGGCGCCCCCGGCATCACAGGTGGCGGCGCTCCCCCGCCCTCGGAAGGCCGGGAAGGAGCGGATCTGTGGAGGGAGGAAGCGGGGGGGGGAGGGGATGTGGCTGTGGAGAGCTCTCGATGAACTCGAACACAACACACACACACACGAACACTTGGACTCGAGGTTTGGTGCTGCGAACAACTGAGCAGCGTTTTCTGGTTTTCTTTCTCTCTTTTATTCTCTGAGTACAATACAGAAGTAGCAGC
Source organism: Chrysopogon serrulatus (assembly GCA_015844335.1). Classification (NCBI taxonomy): domain Eukaryota; kingdom Viridiplantae; phylum Streptophyta; class Magnoliopsida; order Poales; family Poaceae; genus Chrysopogon; species Chrysopogon serrulatus. The sequence continues at coordinate 133,436 of JADLZL010006894.1, read as the reverse complement.
GGACAACTCCACTTCATCGAGAACAAGGTCTTCGCTGCCTTCGACGAGTCCGGCGACCGAGACCCGAAGCGATGGGTCTTGGACACGGGAGCGTCGAACCACATGTCTGGAGCGCGAGCGGCGTTCTCCAGCCTCGACGTCGGAGTCATCGGCTCTGTCCGGTTCGGCGACGGCTCCGTCGCCCGCATCGAGGGGATCGGCACCGTCCTGCTCTCCTGCAAGAACGGCGAGCACCGCGCCATCGCCAACGCTTCACTACCTGCCTCGCCTCACCGCCAACATAATCTCCGTCGGGCCAGCTCGACGAGATCGGGCTACCAGGTGCTGGTTGAAGGCGGGTGATGCGGGTTCGTCACGAGGAACGTCGGCTGCTGGCCAAAATTCACCGCAACCCAGGCCGGCTCTACGTGCTCGACGTCGACATTGCACAGCCGGGTCTGTCTCAAGCGGCGCACGGAGAAGAAGAGGCCTGGGTCTGGCATGCCAGGTTCGGGCACCTGCACTTCGCAGCGCTACGCAAGATGGGCAAGGATGGCCTTGTCCGAGGCATGCCCTTGCTGTCCCAGGTGGAGCAGGTGTGTGATGCGTGCCTCGCCGGCAAGCACCGGCGGATGCCGTTCCCGCAGCGTGCACTCTCTCGTTCAACAGAGGTGCTGCAGCTGCTGCACGGGGACATTTGTGGCCCCATCACGCCTCCAACTCCAAGTGGCAACCGGTATTTTTTACTGCTTGTCGATGATCACTCACGGTACATGTGGATCTCTGTTGCCCACCAAGGACGCTGCTGCGGTGGCGATCAAGCGCATTCAGGCTGCAGCTGAACGCAAGAGTGGGAAGAAGGTGCTGGCCCTACGCACCGACCGTGGCGGGGAGTTCGCCGCGGCTGACTTCGTCGACTACTGCGCTGAGCTTGGACTGCGACGCGAGCTGACGGCGCCCTACTCGCCTCAACAAAATGGCGTTGTCGAGCGCCGCAACCAGTCCGTGGTTGGGACCGCTCGGAGCATGCTCAAGGCGAAGCAGCTGCCAGGCAAGTTCTGGGGTGAGGCGGTCACCACAGCTGTCTACCTGCTGAACCGCTCATCGTCCAAGAGCGTGGGTGGCAAGACTCCCTACGAGCTCTGGACAGGAAGTGTCCCAAGCGTCCAGCACCTGCGCACTTTCGGGTGCACCGCACACATGAAGGTGACAACGCCGAACCAGAGGAAGCTCGACGACAGGAGCAAGCGCACCATCTTCATTGGCTACGAACCGGGCTCAAAGGCGTATCGGGTGTATGACCCGGAGACACGGCGTGTGCACATCAGCCGCGACGTCGTGTTTGAAGAGGCAGCACAATGGTCCTGGAACAAGGACCAGCACAGCGAGGCAGGAGACTTCGTCATCGAGGACCAGCTGCCGCCCGGGTCAACTACCACTACAACAACAACGAGCTTGCGTACGTCGACCAGGAGCACTACTCCACCTGAGGCTTCACCAGCTCCATCAGGCCACGCCACACCAGTGCATGACGCTGGGAGTACAACGCCGGGCATGCACACCCACCAGGACGCGGGCACCATCGAGTTCACGTCGCCACCCGGTGCTGGCGCATCACAGCAGCTGGACGTGGATCATGACGACGACGCGCCCCTCCGGTACCGCAACGTCGACAACATCCTAGGGCCAGCCACTCCACCAGGGCTGGCTGCACGGGAGTTGGAGGAGCAGCTGCTGCTAGCAAGTGAAGCTGAGCCGACGTCATTCGAGGAGGCGCAGGAGCATGAGAACTGGCGCCATGCCATGCTGGATGAGTTCACTTCCATCGAGGCGAATGACACCTGGGTGCTCGCTGATCCACCACCTGGGGTGCGACCGATCGGCCTCAAGTGGGTTTACAAGACGAAGCGTGATGAAGCTGGGCTCGTCTCCAAGTTCAAGGCCAGACTAGTCGCCAAGGGTTATGTGCAGCGCCAAGGTATCGACTTCGACGAGGTCTTCGCACCGGTGGCATGACTGGAATCTGTGCGGTTGCTGCTGGCCTACGCCGCGAGTGAGGGCTGGTCGGTGCACCACATGGATGTCAAGTCGGCATTCCTCAACGGCGAGCTACAGGAGGACGTCTACGTCGAGCAGCCCCCCGGGTTCGTGCTCAAGGGGCATGAACACAAGGTGCTCCACCTCATCAAGGCGCTCTACGGTCTTCGCCAAGCCCCACGCGCCTGGTACTCCAAGTTGGACGCATCGCTGCTCAAGCTGGGGTTCACCAGGAGCTCCTCCGAGCATGTTGTGTACCTGCGTGGGCAGGGAGCACGGCGTCTCGTCGTTGGAGTCTACGTCGACGATCATGTGATCACAGGTGGCAACCACTCTGACATTGACAAGTTCAAGCTGGAGATGAAGAGCACGTTCCAAATGAGTGATCTAGGGCTGCTCAAGTACTACCTTGGCTTGGAGGTGGTACAATCTGAACATGGAATCACTGTGAGCCAGAGAGCATATGCAGCGAAGATCTTAGAAGGTGCTGGTCTGTCAGGCTGCAACCCAAGCAACACACCAATGGAGCCCAGGCTGAAATTGAGTAAGACAAGCTCTGCCCCCTGCTGTTGATCCTACTCAGTATAGGTCCATTGTTGGCTCTCTCTGCTATTTAGTGAATTCAAGGCCAGATCGGCATATTCAGTGGGGTACATTAGTAGGTTCATGGAGAATCCAACCACTGAACACATGACAGCAAAGTGAAGAGAGTACTAAGGTACATTGCAGGGACTCTTCACTATGGCTGCTATTATCGAGGAGGAAGGAGGCACAGCTGCAAGGTTATAGTGACAGTGATCTTGCTGGTGACATTGATACAAGGAAGAGCACTTCGGCATCCTATTCTTCCTCGGCAAAGAATATAATCACCTGGCAGTCTCAAAAACAGAAGGTGGTCGCACTATCTTCATGTGAAGCTGAGTATATTGCAGCAACAACTGCAGCTTGTCGTGGAATTTGGTCGGCGCGACTTCTTGCAGAGCTCAAAGGCGGGAGGGCCAACGCCATCAACTTGAAGATTGATAGTCGGTCGCCTATCCAACTGAGTAAGAATCCTGTTTTCCATGACCGTAGCAAACACATTGATGTTAGATAGCATTTTATTCGTGAATGCATCGAGGAGAACAGGGTTACAGTTGAGTCCATTGGGACTAAAGACCAGTTGGCTGACATTTTGACAAAGGCCCCTGGTCGAGAGCAGTTTTGTGAACTTCGTTCTAGACTTGGGGTCATTGATGTACAGTGTGTGCGCAAAGTTTAGGAGGAGAATTGTTAGTTAGTAAACCTTGCGCATACTTAGCATCTGCATGTTAGCATCTGCATGTTTACTCATTCAGCTTGCATGCGCATGAGCCCCATGCCTGGGCAGGCCGTGCGTGTAGGAGGGCATGGCGAGACTAGCTCTTGCATGACCCTGAAGGACCGGTGTTTCAGCGGCATTGTGGGCATGGGGATGGACGTGCTCAGAAGCGCGATGTGCAGCTGGCCGCTGCTACTTCTGTATTGTACTCGAGAGAATAAAAGAGAGAAAGAAAACCAGAAAATGCTGCTCAGTTTGTTCGCAGCACCAAACCTCGAGTCCAAGTGTTCGTGTGTGTGTGTGTGTGTTGTGTTCGAAGTTCATCGAGCTCGCATCCTCGCCGCCGGCGTATATCGCTGGGGTCGATCGACCAGGCGACCCGACGGCGGCGGCCCCACCCGTCAAGGTCATCCGCCCGGCGTCACGGCGCGGTGACGTAGGTCCGCAGGCAGGGGAGGCGGGTGCTCGACGCGGGCCCCACCGCCGGCGCCCGCGTGAGGGAGAGGAGGGGCAGGTGGTCGCGGCGCGCGCCAGATCTGGCCCCCAGGGAGGGAAGCCGCGGGTGGTGGTGGCATTCCCCGGCGAAGGAGGACGTTCGCCCGGTGGTGGTTCGGGGCGGCGGCGACCTTGACGCCGGAGGAAGCCGCGGGCACCGGCGAGGACCGCCAGCTCGCTGGCGCTGCCGCACCGGCCACGCGGGGGGAGGTGGTCGTCGCGGCCCGGCCGCCCGCAATGGCGACCAGGGTTCCGCGTTGACAGCTGGCGGCGGAATGAGTGGAGGCCGAGGAAGCGCGGCGGCGGCTTGGGCCGGGCCCAGCCAAGCCCGCTCCGCCGGGCGTCGGTGGCCATCGCCGACGCAGGCATGGCACACCGCCCGCGCGTCGAGGGGCACAGCCGGTGCCGCCCGTGTCGGGCAGATAGAGGGAAAGAGAGAGAAGAGGAGAGAGGCGATGAGAGGTAGGTTTTTTTGTTCTCTCCCGATTGCTTTGGGGGACGGCGCAGGTGAGGCGGCGCCGGTGCGGGTCGTGGGGAGGAAGAAACGGCAAAGGGACAGAGCGAGAGAGGAAGAGAGAGGCGAGGAGAGGGTGTTTTTTTTCGCAGCAGGGCGCCGTGCGCGGGGCCCGACAGCTCAGTGGGCCAGAAGCAACGGGAGGACGCGAATCCTTCCCCGATAAGGATGTACATATTTCAGTATCAAAAATAAAAAAAATGTATATGAATTTCTTTTTGGCTTCTCCTATATCTCGATATTGTGGATGATTTTCTTTTGTTGTTTTTCACCCAATATGTAATTTTGCCATTATTTGGGGTATGAAAAATAAACGTTATCTATATGAATTGTCTTTTTAATTGTATATCAGTTTACCGTGTAAGATTATTGCTGTCTGAAAATCCCTAATGCAGGCACCGGAAATATGGTAACTCCTCTTCCTACAGGCTAGGCGGGCTAGGCTTATTATGTACATCGGCTCTACTATAATCTCTAATTTGTATCCATGGTCAATATATCAGGTGGGGACTCTTCGTTCTCCTCTTTTCCATAAAAGAGAATATCTATAACACTGTGCCAGCAAAACTTGTCACACAACTTCTTATCATAATTCTATACAATTTTGATGTAATTTTATAGGCAACCTTGTCGTGGCATATTTTCAGAATGTTGTTTTTTTTTTCTTTAACGAGAGAGAGAGAGAGATCTATATATTACTCGTAGTTTACACACATCATCATCATCACACTATAAAAGAGCGAGTTTTTTCGGGGAGCTCTCCTCTATAATAACCGTTCGATTTTGATACCGTGCTATATGAGCCATTCATCGTTCAAGATCTTACTCTCCCTCGTAAATAACCGTTTGATCTATACTCCATGTCATATGAGCCTTCTATTATCCGAGATCTTACATGCCTCTTTTTTACTTTATAAACCAAGATTTAAAATATAAATCTCAAATACATCTCACGACGCACGCACGTATCTTTTCTTGTCTTGCACACCGCGATGGCGCTGCCGCCGTTTTCCTGACCTCGCACGCCAGTTTCCCACGCCGGCACAACTGGCGTGCACGCGCAGGGCCGCCTCGGCCTCTCCCAGCGACGACGTTCTTCCGAGAAACCGGCCGGCGCTACCGCGATGGCCGTCGCTCAAAGCTTCGCCGACCCTTCATCGTCATCTGATTACCGATTCGCAATCGGAGTTCAAGTGCATGAACGCACCAGTTCGGATCTGGTGGAAAAAAACAAAGTCGAAGGAAAGGAAAATCGGTATCCAATGGAACGAACATGTACACCAGCCCTCATCTCGCCCTTGGATCCTGACTTCAAGAACAGCAGCTCCTCATCAAGCCTTCGAATCCTAATCTCGCCCAAGAACAAAAGGTCTTGATGTTGCTGTTTCTTCTTTTTTTTCAGAGCTACTGTATTTTTTTGGGGATCTCACGTCCTCCCTTCCTCGCCCAAGACCAAGCACCAGCCATGGCCTTCGGAGGACGGAGCTCTCTCATCGCGTGGAGGCTGACCAGGTCCATTACACTTCTATTCACGTGAACCTACTTTCATCCAATGATGTTTGGGTCGATCTGCGCTGTGTTATCTGCTTACGTTCTGACGACCAATGCTCGAAGGGATATGAACAAGATGAGCTCTATCTGCTTTTCACACAACTGTTTCACAGTTAGCTTGTTGAATTTAACAAAATCTTATCTCAATTAAATTGCTGACAGGTTGTTTCTACTATAATCACCCCATCTCTGATGTTCACTGACCTTGCGAAGACGGGCACGGTCGAGGACGTTATTTCTTGGTGAGTAGTATGCATCGTCGTATATTTTTCAGAGCCTTGAGGAAGGAAGTACTGAACAGTCAAAAGTCTGCACTTTTATAGGACTTTTTGTTTGTGACTGTTCAAGTGCCCTGGTTAACAGACTCCTTGTGTTCTTAGGTGGTTTATGCCAGTTAATATAGCGATCACGTTCATGATTGGTGGCATTCTGGGTTGGATAGCTTGCAACATCTTGAAGCCAGCACAATACTTCAGGGGTTTGGTCGTAGCCTTTTTCTCAGTAGGTTCAGTTTGTCAGTGGAACGAAATTCATGTTTAATTCTCCTTCAGCCTTCATATATGCACAATAGAAATCAATAATGACCTCTACTGAAAACGCAGGAAACATGGGAAACCTGCTATTGATCATTGTCCAAGCTGTATGCGATGAAGACAGGAACCCGCTTGGGAACATTTGTCACATGCAGTCTTCCGTTGTCTATGGCTGTAAGTTTTTCCTTTTTGGTTCCCACAAAGGGCTTCTACCTATCTTATTTGTTTCTCAGACACGGAGAAAAGGTGTTTTGTCCTATGACCATGTCCATTCTTAAATTCGCCTTAATATGTTATTTACCCGACTGATGTATCCATATATATAATAGATGCCATGCCTGAATGCTAAAATCGGTTCTTTTTGGTGAACATGCTCATGCATGTATTTCATTAAGAGGAGTTTACATAACAAAACAGTGTTAGGCTTGAAATTGCTTCAATTCTGGTAGATGTTCAACTGATAGTTTGTTATAATGCTGGTAATCATGAGATGACAAATGAATTTGCTGCTGCAGGCACCACGGGTGATTGAGAATGTGAAAGGCACGATAAATTAAAAACATCCTCCATTGTTGCCAAGAATAAAAATAGTGCCTTGCTGATGTAGCGAGTAGAGACACCCCAAAGACAACTCATGGGTTGGAGCATCTGACATTTCTAGGACTTTTGTTGGCCCTCAAACCTTGTGTGTACTGAACATTAACAACGTTCTGGACATCAGCAAGAGGAAGTGCTTCCTTTAGTCCGTCATTCGGTTGGTTGGGTTTTCAGAAAGCATGTGTTTGAGTGTTTTTTTATCAACTATTGATATGACCACTATGACGATATAAAACGCTGCTATTTAATTGGTCAAGCGAAAATCCTTTCTTTGATAACAGTATTTTGTCATTTGTAGGTGGTCGGGCTCATCATTTGCCATCAATTAAGTTTGGCAATACAAGTCGATGCATGGAGATTGGAGAAGCTCAATGGGACGCTTGTGTCAAGCTCGACGAGATTTTTTGAACTTTCGATGCTCTAGACTCATCACTTAGGATTAAAACAAAGGCACACACAACAAAACAATTAACACGTGTGGGACAGACAATCCCCTAAATCCAAATAATGTATGACAAAGAAAAGTTAAAAACAAAAAAAATAAACATGTTTGTAAGAAATAATGAAAAAGAAAGATCATGCACATGTGCGTTATCCCTCTACTTTATGTGGCCAAAAAGAAAAAAAAAAACATAAAGCTACGTTTTTTATGGGGCAAAAAGGAAAAAATATAAATTTATGTGCTAAATAAATTAATGCTACATTATTTAAGTCATAATTATTTTGCATCTATAGATGCTTGTTTATTTATATCACGTTATTTTATCTCCGTTCATTTAGACACAATCTATTAATAAAATCATAATCCTTACATTGTTTGTACGTGCCTATAGTAAACCTTTATAGCCAAGTATGGAAAGGACAATTGCTTAACAAAAAAGTAGTAAGCTCAATCCAAGGTAAGTGCTCTCTTCTCCATCCTCCCTAGAGTCTTCGGGCAGCTGAGACTATGACGGGTTCTCCAACAATACAAGGATGGGATTCTCCAACCATACGTGGATGATCAACAAAAATATAGAAATAGGATAAGATATTGGCACCACGAGCCGTTTAAAAAGGTCTCATCAAAGTGCAGCGATGTATGTAGCTGAGGGTGAACAAATGATTTAAGAGAACCTTGTTCTCTATATGACTAGATCAAAACGATCAAACACTTGCCATCTACCTTTATTGTAAATCGACAATTCAATTACCATTTTTGTTGCATTTAAAATAATGTTTAAAAAAAACACGTGCGTGTCGCACGTGCATATTTGCTAGTTTAATATAAACGAAACTTTTACTCCCAAGCTATGTACATAAATCATATATACAGATAAAGTCCAGAATTTCAAACTTTTTTTTTTTTGTAATTTGGGGGCCCTACATGTGACCTCCAGTAAATATATATGCCCCATTTTCAAATTTTCTTCATTCCAACGAGACTTGTTTAGATTTTCAAATTTTAGTCGAAACATAGTACCCGAGTGTCAAGTAATTGTGATTCTGGTGATTACGTGATATCATGTCCAGTAGGCTTAACAATGCATTTTAGTATATACAAGGACTTAGTCGCATGGATGCAATAGGCAAATACAAGGGCTTGACAAGTTCACCTCAATGAAAGACCAAGCGTATGTGTGTTGAAGACCTTAAAGAGACTTATAAGTAACCCAAGGCATTGAGTTTATCAATTTTGCTTTATCAATTTCCTTGTCTTTTCTTCGTTTGAGATATTATTTGCAATAAAATCTATCCAAATCTCATCAAATTTATTAGTTATTTGATTGTTTTGTAATTCAACTACCAAAACCTACTAGAGGACCTAAATGCACTGTTACTTCATCAGACCGTTTAGCATCAAGGACAGCGTGGGGTGGCACGGGAACCCTCCTTGCCATAGCCGGCTTCGTAGTCCTCCCCATCATTTGGAGCACGCCAAGGGTGGTGGCCGGCCGGGGCCGCCTCGTCGATGGTGGCATGGATTGACGGCGGCGGTGTGCATTTCACATGCGCCAACATCACTGTGCCGCCTGCCATCCGTCACGCGCCATCGTGCCAAGTCACTTCCGTGCCCATGCACGTTAGCTTCGCAGCCTTGTTTTGCATTTATTTATGTGTATATTCACTAGTGGAGAAATACCATTTAGAGCAACTCCAACAGTTTGCTATCCTTCATTCCCATCTTTAAATTTTTAGCAAATTGACAAAAAAATAGTCTCCAACATTTTCCCATCCCTTCTCCCCATCTTTGGCAACTTGGAAAAACTAGCTCCCCAGCGCGGATATATGCGCGCAGGTTGCGACTGCGCATTGGGAAAAAAAGAGTCCGCAGGCGCCGCCAGCCTCTTCTCGCGCGCAGCAATTTCCTTCCATCGCGCGCGCCAAGGCGTCCCCTCGCACGAGAAGTCCTTCAGGCGACGGCGGCAATCCATCGCACGAGAAGTCCTTCCGATCGACATCTAGGGAGACCACGCCGACGGCAATCCTTCTGTGTGGCCAGGGCGGCAGCTGTAGGTTTCATGTATGGACGAGTCATCCCCCATTCTCAATTGCGCTGGTAGGGTTCAGATAGGGTTCCTGTTGCGGCATGGTGGTTTGCCTGCTTGCTGCGCGACGGCCGAGTAGATCATAGTCGATCGGGTTCTGGTGATGCTGCTGCACGTTTTCATTGGTTGTAGTAGATGATGGCCGACGCCGTGCTGCTGTTGAGGACGTGGTGCAATCTGAAAATTCTTTGCTGCTGCGGTGGCGGAGCAGCATGGCTGCCGAGCTCTCAAGGCTGCGTACGTGTTGTGCAGTTCATGGCTCTCAAGGCTGCGTGCCTGGAATTCATGGCTTCCATTAATTAAGATCATAATTAATATTGTATATACATGGCACTGTGCTTTGCTGCTGCTGGTGCCTGCTATCTCTGCTCGACCGGCAAGATGGGACAGAGAAAATTGATAGCTGCTATCTGGTACTGGATGACGGCCGGCTTTGGCAATTTCCTGGACGGCGGCGAGGATTGGACAAGCTGTGAAGAAAGGCCGGCCAGGAAGGAACGCTGAGGCACAAAACGCAGGCCAGGAAGAGACGCCGGCAATTTCCTGGACAGACGCCGGCAAAAAAATAGTGTAGTGGGCCTAAAAGTTTAATTATGCCAAGTCAATTATCCTAAACTATTGGAGATGTCAAAAATCAAGATTTGGCAAGCAAATTATCTCAAACTATTGGAGTTGCTCATCGGTTCCCAACTCCTTTAGTCCTAATTTTAGGAACTGGTATTACACAATCGGTGACTAAAGGTTTCAATTTTAGTACCGGACTCTTCAACCGGGATTAAAGGTGTTTATTGAGTTAAAAATATGGGGATGTGTGGAGATTCGAACTTAAGACCTCCTACCATATATCTGACATAGATAAGATCTAAATTTTAAAAGGGCGCACAATTTTTATGTGGTAAAAATATAACAAATAGAAAAAACTTTGGTCATCACGTGCTGTCCATCTTTATGAGGTTTTTTAGAACTAAACGTGATTCAGGACTGACCTGGATTCGGGCTAAACAGGTCCTTAGTGCTTGTCCGCTTTGGTTGTGGGCCTTTTTTTTTGGGTTGTGAGAAGGGACGTCATCGGATCGGACAGCCCAATGCAAGCGGACAGCGACCAAATTGACACGTTGATGTTTCGCGCCACATGCCTCTCTCGCAATTTCATTTTCCAATATATCCAAATAATCCCAGCGTTTCCTACCACTAGTACTCTAGTGGCATTGCCAGAGGAGGAACCGGCCACGAACCTGCCTGTGGCTTGGCTTGTTGTGAGCCTGGGACGGTGGAGTGGTGGTTGACTGACCGCGAAACGAATTTGCACCGAACGAGCATTGGGCCTGGTGGAGGGACACCGGAGACCAAAGACGCGCGGCGGACTCTTTCTTTCTTTACCCCAAGCACTGGCGGCGGCCATAGCCATAGCTCACTAGGAAGGCAAGGCGAGGACCATCTCGTTCCCTTGCGCGTTTGGGGCGGGGCGAGAGGTGAGTTGATCGAGGTTAGGCCGCCGGAGTTCCGGCTCCGATCCGAGCGAGCAAGGGAATCGGGATCTGTCGGAATCTTGGTCAGCCCTTGCAGTGGTAAGCCCCAATTAATCATTTCATTCATCGTCTCATCTACTAGTAGCTAGTACCTTGTAGTCGGGCAAACCAAATGATTTTTGTTGCTGCAAGCTTATATATGTTACCACACAAGTAGTATATATTAATTATTTTGGCATAGCGGCACCAGTGGAGGAAAGCCAATCTCCTACGTCGGACACAGATTCTTACAAACCAGCCTGTATAAGCTGACCAGCCTCACTGTCTTCACATGAACAAACAAAACAATACTAGGTAATTAGTATTTCCTATTTGTCTGATTAGTATTTCCTATTTGTCTGATTGATTGCCTTGCCTTGCAAATGGAAAAAGTCTAAATAACCCCCTGAACTATTGGCCCTGGAATAGTTTAGCCCCTGATCTATAAAACCGGTTATTTTACACTTTAAAGTATGCCAAACCGTCTAATTCACCCCCTAGGCGGTTTTGGAGGACAGTTTTGGTTGACGTGGCGGCCAGTGTGGCAGCCGCAGCCACTGTGGCATCAGGCCCACCCGTCAGCCCGTTTCCATCTCTCCTTCCAATGACAACCGGAGCTCCGCTCGGCAGGGTGGCGTCAGGGCCATGTATGCGCGCCACGGTTTTTGTGCTGCGGGCTGCGGAAGCCAAAGCGGAAGCTTCCGCCGCGTTCACCAGCGGGAAGAAGCCAAAGTCCACCAGCCGGGGCTCCATGTCTTCGCCCAGCAAGATGTCCCGGACTTGAGGTTCCCATGTGGCGGCGGCGCTGACGCAGCCCCCCCGGGATCCCCAGCCGCTCGAGCAGGAACGCCAGCCCCCGCACCACGCCGACGGCCACCTTCAGCCGACCATTCCAGTCCATTTCGTCGTCGGGTGTTGCGTGCGCGCGCGGCGAGCAAGGTCGCACCCACACCCACACTCATGCCCAGGTGACGCCAAGACACCGGCAATCCATCCAGTCTCACTCTCTCGCACGTTACGAGCTCCAATCAATCTGCCAGCCAAGCAACGTGTTGCCACTTCCCACTCTAGTCTACTACCCCTTGTCCTGCTGCTTGCTTTCCTTGCTTGCGGTTGATACAGAGAGAGGGAGGGAGATGGAAGCGTACGCGGCAATGGCGTTGCCGCCGCCCACGAAGGCCATGGGCGTGGACAAGCTCAGCTACGAGATCTCGCTGCTCGAGAGTAAGTTCGTCGACGGCATCGGGCGCGTGCAGGTGTTGGCGATCGACGGCTACAGGGCCGGCGCCGAGGACGCGCTCGCGAGGCTTGAGGGCAAGCTGCACGACCACACCAGCGACCCCGACGCCGTCGCCGACTTCTTCTACCTTGCGGCAGGCGCCAGCGTGGGCGGAGTGCTCGCAGCCATGCTGTTCCTAAGGGCTGCCGACGGTCGGCCGTGGTACACAGCCAACGAGGGGCTTGCCTTCCTGGCAGGGAGCATCGGCGGCGGGATGAAGGACTGCTGGCGTGCTGGGGAGTAAGAAGCCAGTGCGGGCGGTGGATGAAGCTGTTCCACCAGTCACCACGGGGCACGGGCCGATCGATGAGCGCTCGTACCGTCGGGTGTTTGGCGACGCGACGCTCAGGGACATCGGGGCGCCGCTCCTCGTGCCGTGCTACAACCTCGCCACGGCCGCATCGTTCGCCACGGCCGCGTCGTTCATGTTCTCACGCGTCGATGCCGTCGAGAGCGACAGCTTCGATTTTTGCCTCTGCGACGTGTAAGCTGCCACCTGGGCCGCGAGCGGCGTGCTCGTGAGCATGATGTTGGTGGGGGGCGGGGCGACGGCCATCGTCGGCGCGTTTGGGAGAGTGGCGGCCGCAGTCGCCTGGAGTGAGAAGGAGACGGAAACAAGAAGGAAGGCATATTTATTTTAGATATGGAGCAGGCTGACATGTGGGCCTGACGCCACAGTGGCCATTGCTGCCACACTGGCCGCCACGTCAACCAAAACCGCCCTCCAAAACCGCCCAGGGGGTGAATTAGACGGTTTGACATACTTTAAAGTGTAAAATACCCGGTTTTATAGGTCAGAGACTAAACTATTCCAGAGCCAATAGTTCAGGGGGTTATATAGACTTTTTTCCCTTGCAAATACTAGCAAGTGACCCCTTCAGTTTTTGCCTTGCAAATAAAACAGGTGGCATAATTAAGCCGCGGGCAGTTGGGTGCATCTGACTAGTGACGACTTCACCAAACCTCTGTCTTAATTACTTCCCTTCCTGTAAGTCCCTGCCTTGTATTGTACTTCTATCTAAGCTAAGATCGACCTGCAAGTTTCACATACTCCAAATGATTGATAGGGATTATTGACGTCTCTAATGCTCAATCCATTGTATTATTTTTGTCCAGGACGAGCCAGCATGAGCCTGTCCAAGGCCATTGGAGTCATTAGTGGCATCAATGAGTTTGGTAACTTATTCCAGCTGGTCACATCTGCTGTCTCATATATGCGTTCCAAGTGGAATGGATCACAGGAGAAACAACTTAAACAAGAAGATTTACTGCAGTTGCAAAGCGACCTTCAACGCCTTACTGATACTGTACCGGCAATGTACAACCTCATTGATCGAGCAGAGTGGAAGATCCATGTACCCTCTGTGGCACAGCTCCTTCCAAATCTCAAGGATGCAGTGTATGATGCAGAGGACCTTCTGGATGAGTTCAGATGGTATAAGCTCAAGCTGGAAATTGAGGGCAATAACGATGCATCACAGATGTCTTATTTCATTGACTTCTTTCACAGTGTCACTCATGGAAGCTTCAACAAAGTGACTGATATACAGACCAGGTTAAGTCATCTTTCTGCCCAGCTTGAGAAGATGGGCATGCATGAGGCAACTCCACGGTTTGACAAATCGGTCAGGCCACCGACCACATCTTTCCGCACTGAGCCAAAAATACTTGGTCGAGACAAGGAACTGGAGGAGGTGATGAGATTGCTTGGTGTACCAGCAACAGACCGTGGTAGCAGTAGCAGGTGCAGGTCTACTTCCAAACGGAAGAGAACTGCTTCTAGTGCAGCCAGTAGTACTGAACCAATAAGGATACCATCTGTTCCTGTTTTGCCAATAGTTGGAATCGGGGGTGTTGGAAAAACTACTTTAGCCCAAGAGATCACTACACTTCCAAATGTTAAATCCTACTTTGACAGTATCATTTGGATTTGTGTCTCAGATGACTTCGATGAGGAGAGGTTTACTAAAGTTCTCATAAAATCTCTATCCAAAAAAGAGGCAACGACCGATAACTTAGATGATCTTCAACAAGTTCTTGCTGAAGAAGCTGGGAAAAAAAGGTTCTTGCTCATCCTTGATGACATTTGGCCAGCTGCCTTGAATGATGATGGGCAGCGTTGGAGGAAATTTTGTGCACCTCTCACAAATGTACTTAATGGAAGTATTTTGTTGGTGACCACTAGGTTTGCAGAGGTTGCTAATGAAGTGGGCACGATGGACTCCTTTGTATTGGAAGGCTTGAAAGATGATGTATTTTGGGATTTTTTCAAACTATGTGTGTTTGGTCCTGAGATTTCTCACATTGATCCACAGTTAGAGCAGATTGGTAAGAGCATACTTGTAAAGCTCAAGGGTACTCCTTTAGCTGCCAAGACTATTGGAAGGCTTTTACGGAAGAGCCTTACCTATGTACATTGGAATGATATACTAAACAATGAACTGTGGCAGATTGAACAAAAGGAAATGGACATTTTGCCAGCTCTTCGGTTGAGCTACATGTATTTACCTTTCCATTTGAAGAGATGCTTCTCATTTTGTGCTGTATACCCCAAAGATTACAATTTTAAGAAGGCTATTCTAGCTGAAATATGGGTGGCAGAAGGATTTGTGGAACCTCATGGTAGCATTCCACTTCAACATATCGCTGAGCAGTACTTTGAAGACCTTGTAAATTTGTCCTTCTTCCATGAACTCCGTGGTAAATATGTGATTCATGACTTGATGCATGACATGGCACTTCTAGTGTCCAAGGACGAGTGCTTCATTGTAAAGAATAAAAGTGGGATTGAAGATGTTCCGCCAAACGTTCGCCATCTGTCGATACTATCAAGCAGTGGTGTTAAGTGTTCTGACTTAATGAGCCTAGGCAAGCACACAAAGCTACGCACCCTACTTTGCAGCAGGTATTTCGGAAATCAGGCTTCTTCTCTGATGGACCGCTGGTCTGATGAACTTGGGTGCCTGCGTGTTTTATTTTGTGCCTTTGAAGTGAAACAATTACCAAAGAGGATAGGCAATCTGAAGCATCTCCGGTACCTTGGAATCTCTAGAAATTGCCATTTCAACCAAATTCCTTCATCATTCTGGAACCTTTATAACTTGCAGATTTTGTATGCCAGGAAATGCACATTTGAAAGATTGCACATAGATGCCAGTAAGCTGATCAATCTGCAAAAGTTTGAATCGCATATTCGTGCAATGAAAGTTGATGCTAAGGTGTTGGGAGAGCAAATTGGGTTCATAAACAATTGTCCAGATATAAAACATTTGGTTATACATAGCCTAGGCTCAATAAGCAAGGATCATGTAGCAAAGGTGGAACTTAGGAAGAAGAAAGATATTACTAGATTGACTCTGATTTGGTTTTCATTCAGATCTCCAGAGCACAATGAGATAGAAGTGCTTCAAGCACTACACCCTCCAACCAATGTGGAATCTGTGCACATTGTGAATTATCCAGGTGAATATCTTCCAACCTGGTTTCTTGGTTCTGATGGACTCGATGCCATGCCAGTTCCTGGTACAGTTTTGTCATCATTAACAGAACTGTGCATTAGAGGGTGCCTGAACCTAAGTGATTTCACACTGAAACAATTTCTACAACCAATTTGTGTACCTGCCATAAAAAGAGTAGAGATTACAGACTGCGCAAGTTTAAAATCAGTACGGATTGAACACTTCGAAGGTTCATCTTCCCTTGAAGAACTGAAGGTGTACAATTGTCCAAACATCACATATCTGTTGGCCCCGTCCATAAGAAAATTCGAACTGAAGAATTCTGGGAGCCTTGGAGACAACATCGATTGCAGTTCCCTCACCATCTTGCATCTATCATGCGACCATCTGGCATCCATCGACCTACAAAAGTGGAGCTTTCCAGTGCTACAGGAGCTCAAGATCAGTAACTGTCCATGTCTGATATCTATTAGAGCCTTCGAAGGTTCATCTTCCCTTGAAGAACTGAAGGTGTACAATTGTCCAAACATCACATATCTGTTGGCCCCGTACATAAGAAAACTCGAACTGAAGAATTCTGGGAGCCTCAGAGACAGCAACGATTGCAGTTCCCTCACCATCTTGCATCTATCATGTGACCATCTGGCATCCATCGACCTACAAAAGTGGAGCCTTCCAGTGCTACAGGCGCTCAAGATCAGTAACTGTCCACGTCTGAAATCTGTTAAAGACTCTGAACAGGTACCCACTACTGACCTTTCCCTTGGCTGGGGAAGACGACGCCGCACTGGGAAATTCCCGTCCCTCACTCGCCTAAGTATTGAATTCTGCTCCAAGCTGGAAACCCTTGATGACCTCCTAACACATGAATATCTCCCTGCCATCAAGGATCTGACCATTCTGTGTTGTCCACGGCTCAACTGGCTAAGTGGAATGATGTTGCCATCCTCCATCGAAAAACTCAACTTATGTGATTCTGGGAATCTCTCTCGCAGCTGCCTGAGGAGCCTCACATCGACATCCCTGCAACAGCAAAGTGGCTAAAACAGGGGAGTGGAGTATTTACCTCCGTCGGCACTCAAATTCTTGTTTTCTAATTCTAAGTCAAACTAGTTATCTTATATATGTTTGATCCAGAGCTTCTAGAACAAGAGTATTTACATTTATTTTTGACACCAAATAAGTTTGCTGAAAGTAAATTCTTCCATGTAGCTACACTATACTGTGGTTCATAAATTAAAAACAAAATGAAGAGAGATTGTTTCTGCTTACTGCTAAGGTGCATACGTTCCTATACACCGTACGTACGCATGCATAGTCCATGGTACACTACATGCGGCGTAGGTACGCGTGTCGATATATTGCTACTGGTACAGTTACATACAAATAAATTATATATTGTAACAAATAATATATAGAAGAAAGCTGGATCGATCGAGTTAAAGGTTGCATTGCTAGCTAGCTGCTTCATGAGGAGGCGACGGATGGATCAATCTGTTGATCGATCTTGATGAAGTCGATCGTACTCGATAGCCATTCTTGACGGTCGGCGGCGTTCCTCTCTGGCGTCGCCGTCGGCCTTGATGGGGCTGCCGCCGCCTTCGCCGTGCTTGGAGCTGGTGGGTGCCTTCTTCTTTGCGCCTGCGCGCCAGTTCTTGAGCGCCTTGGAGGTCTGCTCGTCGAAGATGGACTGCTTCATGGTGGACCCCATCAGGGAGACGAGAGCGTATAGCGGGAGCGTCACGTAGCTGCACAGCACCTGGACAACCACCCTGCATCATAGTCGTTGCTGTGTCACTCCACTGCATCCATGCATCTCAGATATATCCATCAGATTTACTGTACGTACCCAAGGCAGAGGCGTGCAAAGACGAATTCTTTGGAGTCGTTGAAGCACGAGTCCATCCCGTACTCATACTACATGATGAGGCAGATTCAGAGAAGCAATTCAATTCAAGACAACATTTCCATCAGTTGATCACAGCTGAAGAAGCAAGTGTGTACAGTATTGACATGCATGTTGCCATGTTGTCAAACTGAAATGGCCGGCCGGGTACTTACCAGAATCCAGAGGAAGTAGATGATTTGGAAGCCATTCTGCAGAGACAGAGCATGCATATGCAGAGTAAGGAGAGACAGACAGACAGACAAACAACCTAGTTCAGTTGAGACTTGCGACTGACTGACTGAGCAGATTAATTGCAAATGAAGCGAGGCAAATTAAGAAAGGCAGAGCAATGGAAGGAAGACGGACGGACGGACCTGGAAGAGTGTGAAGTGGATGAGGAAGAGCACGAAGATTTGTTTTGCGAACCAGAAGTAGGAGTCGCTGACTTGCACGAGCGGGATGCCCTGGATCACGGCGTGCCGCTCCGTGATGTCGATGGCCATGCGGCAGATGATGCCCTGCAGCTTCGTCCCCACCGACAGGATGATCACCACAGGCATAGGCATGATGGAGATCCACAGCATCGTGTGCCATCCTACATGTCATTCATAGAAGTGCATGAAAAGGCACATTAATTTAACGAGGCACATTAATTTTGTTATCTAATTTGACGAGGCACATTAATTTTGTTTCATGTTGAAAATTATTCATAGAAGTGCATCTTATCTTATCTTACTACTAAAAAAAAAACTAAGTGTTATCGTATCCTCCGCTAATGACCCCGCCCCTCGCTAAACACGCCGCTAAACACCCCACCCGACGCTCGCCCCGCCCAGCTCCCTACCACGGAACTGCCGCCTCCGCCGCACAACACCCACCCACGCTGCCTGCCTCCTCTGAGCCCGAACCGGTGCTTGCCGCGAACCCCTGCGCCGCCAGGCCTCGCGCACGACGCCCCCAGCGTGCAACCGCTGCTCCAGCTCCATCGCGCACGATGGCCCCACTCCGCCCCGGTCCGCTCTCTGCGCTCGCTGAAGCTGGGAATCAGCCGCATCTCCGCCGCCGCCGTCGTCGTCGCCGTCGCGCTTGTCATCCGTTCCGTTGCGCCGCCGGAACCCACCACGACGCCAGGAGCTGAGGTCACCGACCAAGCCGCTGGCACGCCGGGCGCTCGGGTCTTCGTCAGATCGTCGTCGGCCATCCAATAGTATGCCCACCCCTTCGCCTATGGTTCTATAGGTATTATTGACGATGGGAAGGCCGGCCCGCTAGAGCTTGTTTCAGTTCAATTATGCAATCAGTTCAGTTATGCAATAGATAGATGCATCCATTCTGACCTCTTACTTATAGTCAGATAGGACCACGAAGAGGATCCTAACATGTGCATAACAAGCTTCCATTCATACGATTTCAATCAGTCATTCACCAACGACCCATGGGCTCTTTGAGAAGTTAAGAATTAGTCATTCACCAATTGAAAAATCTTCTTTTACTTGATTAGTGAGTTGATAGGATTTCAATCAGATTGCTCATTAGAAGGATCATCCATGAGCATAACTAATTCAGAAGGCAATGCTTATTTATTTTCTGAATCCTAGATTGATTTTCCTGTGCATGATTGGAGGATGCCTGCAGCCAATGCATCGTTTGTTTTTTGATTCTGAAGTTTGCATTGGCCATCTATTTGGTCTCGTAATGTTAGGACATTGATGAATGTTTAGCAAATGCAAAAACAGCCTGCACCCAAAAATTCACCTCCTACTGCTACTGAACCACAAAGCACAACCCTGGAATATCACATGATAGTTTTAACTTAATGTGCAAGTTATTCATAATTTTTGCATTGTAGGTGACAATACTCTGCAAATCATTCAGAAATTTGGTATATTAAGTCATTCAGAAATTTGGTATATTGGTCAGTTATTTCAGTTGCGCCACCATCTCTCCAGTTACCTAATAAGAATTGTCATTGTCATCATTACACAGTTTAATACATCTCTGATAAGAATCAAGGCTGTCACGTGCCATCAAGGCGTTTGTTGTCAGCTGCAGTCCTACAAATATTGGCACTCCATTTGCAGGTAAATTCTATGACTGATGGAATGGTAAGCAATCAATTCCCAATTTGACTGTGAACTGTATGTGGATAGGAGAATGGCAATCATGGCCTTAGATCTGGCATCTTTGCAATAGAGCAGTAGCAGCCATGGCTTCTCCAACTTTCTGAAATTGGCATATTAGTGAGCATCAGATCTACATGTAATTCGTGCTAAAAAAAAAACATTGCCAATCATTGGGTACAGTGCAGTTAATGTTCCCTGAATTTTCCAATTTATGTCATCTTATGGGTTGTCCTCTGAATGGCAATGTAAAAATGAGGCTTGCATATATCTTAGTTATCTCTGATGTGTGCTATCATCTGTACTTACATATCCCTTTTAGAGTAGTTTCAGTTTTCATATATATTGTGTCAGCTTTATGATTGATGCCTGAAGGGTTACCATTGATTAAATCTGAACTGATGTGTGCTCTGGATTTGTTGAATTTTTTTTCCTGAAGGAAATGTGGTATTTTTCCACAACGTTCAGCTCATCCTTGTGCCCAGGAGCACCTGTACTTGGAGTCCTGGACCCTTCGCAGTACGAGGACGGTGAGGCCTTCGCGCGCGCCCTTTAGGGATGGGTGATTGTGAGTGTACCGCGATTTCGAGATTCAGTCACCTTTGATCATATTTTTCCCTTTTTTAAGGTGCTTAATCTGCTGCTGTGTACCAGCAGGGCGAGCCATTGAGCAGGATGATGATGGGGACGAGGATGAAGAAGATGATTGGGTTCATACAAAGGTGACATTTTCTATTTGATCTTTGCGTGACTCGATTGTCACAGTTAATCTTGTACCTTAGTTTCATAATGAAATCCTAAGATTATTGCTGCTAATAATACAAAGACAGTAACTGTTTAAGGTACTGAACTATATATCTTACCACATCATTTGTTGGAGCTCTGTAGTTAATAAAGTGGTAATATGTACTACTACGTCATAATCTTGAGCTGGTAGTCATAACTGACTTCTTAATAGAAAGAGAGAATTTTAATCGAATTTACTAAAAAATAGTCGAGTTGGGAATGAGAACTTTTTGAGTTCCTCTTGATGATTGGCTGTTGAGAAGCAATCATATATCTGCTTCCATCTGAAATTGCATATTGAAAACAAAATATTTGGAGACGCTCCTTATTTTCTTGCTATAGTGATTAAAAATAATTCTTTGAATAAATCTGGTGTCTGAAATTTAATTGTTATGTCGTTTCGAATTTTTGGATGCAATGGGAAGATGTTGACCCAAATAAATACTCTGAGGCATGTTATCTTTGTCGAAGAGAATAGGATGTTTTGTTCATTTTTTCCTACTTTCTGTTTAAAGAACATGGAAGAGTGTTATGAAACGTTCCTGAATTTGATGATCTCAGGAGCTAATTGCATTGGGTGCAGTTGTTGGTATGGAAAGCAAAGGCCCTGCTGCTGACACTATTGCTTCATTACCTTTGGTAACTTACTAGGCACAAGACAAGCAAGATGGCAGCATGGAACAGTATGAACACCGTTTTGTTATGCTTGTCTCTTACAATGTTAGCTGATCAAGGTGCTGCAGCATCCCACATCTAGCACCAATAGAAGGGGTTACTCAGTTCCGATCACAACTTAGAACTCAATTTTTTTTTAGCTCTGGAAAACTGATATGTGCATGCATCTGTTCTTAATCCAAATTCAGAAAGCTCATGTCTAGCCTTTAATCTTGTGGTTTGCTTATTTATGCCTTGCAGAAAGCCAAAGGCAATGCCTGTTTGTCATTGGAATATGCATCACAAACCTCCTATGTGATGATCCCTCGACTATTTAGTCAATAATGGTAATATATAATATGAATATATGAACTATTTGTGTTACAGAAGTATCAGAGCTCAACTTTAGTGTCACTTTTTTTTCATCCTCCTATATTTAGCCATTGTTAGAAAAGCAAATATGTGATTAGCAGTGGATGCTAAAACAAATCGCTTGATATGAGGATATCAAACTTTCAGGTGGATGCTATATTTTGGATTGGCTACCAGACATCCCGTTGCAAACTAGTGAAATGAAATAACTGGAAGTTATGTTTTGGCCATCTATCCAAGGAAGCAGTTAAATTATATGGTATGTAGAATTTGGGAGTGAACTCTAGAACCAGACACTCTTACCAGTCTTGGTATACACATACATATATACATTGTATTGGGCTGGGCTTACAAAACAAACGGCCCAACACTCCCCCTCAAGATGGATGATAGATATCTATCATTCCCATCTTGCTACATGCTAAATTACATTCTTTTACTCCTAAGCCTTTTGTCAAACAATCAGCTATTTGACCACCTGAATTTATATGACTTAGTTCTAGTATGCCATCATCTAATTTCTCTTTGATGAAGAAGCGATCTATCTCCACATGCTTGGTTCTATCATGTTGAACGGGATTATTTGCAATACTGATAGCTGACTTGTTATCGCACCAGATCTTCAAAGGGTCTTTTCTTAGCACATTTAATTCAGATAAAAGATTTCGTACCCATAACATTTCACAAAGTCCAAGAGACATCGCTCTATATTCTGCTTTAGCTGTTGAACGGGACACAACAGGCTGCTTCTTGCTTCTCCATGACACTAAGTTTCCTCCAACAAAGACACAATAGCCTGAAGTTGATCTCCTGTCATCAAGGCAGCTAGCCCAATCTGCATCACAATAGCCTTCCACTTTCAGGTGGCCATTACTCTTAAACATCAAGCCTTTTCCAGGGCTACTCTTTAAGTATCTCAAGATCCGGTATACAGCATCAAAATGTCCACTCCTTGGGTCATGCATGTATCGGCTCACAACACTTACTGCATAGGATATATCAGGTCTTGTATGACATAGATATATAAGGCGCCCAACAAGCCTTTGATATCTTTCCTTACTGACTGGATGACCTGATTCAGCACATAACTTGTGATTCAAATCAATTGGTGTTGATACAGTTCGACATCCAAGCATACCGGTCTCACTGAGCAGGTCAAGAACATACTTTCTTTGTGGTAGAACAATACCTTTTGGATTCCGTGCAATCTCAATACCTAGAAAGTATTTGAGCTGACCGAGGTCCTTGACCTCAAACTCTCTACTTAGATCCTCCTTGAGACATTTGATTTCTATTTCATCATCACCAGTAATAATGATATCGTCCACATATACAGCCAACACGGTGATCTTACGCCCTGAATGTTTATAAAATATAGTATGATCTCCATTGCACTTTGTTTGTAACCCATGGCACATACAAAGACGCTGAACCTATCAAACCATGCCCGGGGAGATTGCTTGAGTCCATATAAAGATTTCTTTAGTCTACATACCTTTCTAGCCATCTCTAGACCAGAACAACCAGGTGGAACCTCCATGTACACCTCCTCTTGGAGATCACCATGCAAGAAAGCATTTTTTACATCTAACTGATACAAAGGCCACCCGAAATTCGCTGCACAAGATATCAAAATTCTCACAGTACTCATCTTTGCCACAGGCGCAAATGTCTCATCATAGTCAATGCCATAAGTTTGGCTATAACCTCTCGCAACAAGTCGAGCTTTGTATCTTTCGACCTTTCCTTCAGGAGTTTGCTTCACAGTGAACACCCATTTGCAGCTTACAGCTTTCTTTCCTGCAGGTAGTTTTACGAGTTTCCAAGATTTATTCTTTTCAAGAGCTCTAAGCTCCTCCATCATGGCCTCGCGCCACTTGGGATCTTGTTTTGCTTCTTTCCAATCTCTAGGAATATATGTTGATTGTAATGAAGCAATGAATGCTCTATATGCAGGAGACAATGATGCGTATGAAACATAGTTACTTATTTCATGCTCAAACCATACCTGCCGTGCGGCACTCCCGCATTGACTCGTGTACCTTTTCTTAGTGCAATAGGTAGAGCATCTGAGGAGTTTTCAACATCAATCTCCGAGGCTGAAGATACATCAATAATTTCTGGATTATTTTCACGCACTGGGGCGGAAGGACATTGTTCTCCTGTTGGTGTTTGGACTAACTCCATGTTCTCCTGTTGGGATCTAAACTTTCTTCTTGTATATACTTTTGAGATAACTCTATCTGGCAACCCCATACCTATTCCATTTGGTTGAGTCAGCGTCAAATCTCCCGTTGTCTCCTCTATTCTTCTTGACTGTTCCTGAATAGATCCACTTTGAACTATATTGTTCTCTCTCTCTGGACTAAACTCTTCGACACTTGTAAGATCAGGGCCATCCATTAGCCATGGAATTGTTCCAGTAACAAATTCCATTTTCCTTGGTTGGCGATCATCTTCTCTAGTGTGTGAAGTTTCGTTCTCCCCCTCTTGACAATCACCATCCATGCTAGATGAGTCCAGGTCAAGAAATAAGGAACTCAAATCTGTCTTCTCTCCATAGAAAGGCTCATACTCTCTAAATGTAACATCCATGCTGACGAACAAGCGTCGTTCGCTAGGACTCCAACACTCGTATCCCCTCTGTGTTGAAGAATACCCCACAAAGATACACTTTACAGCACGTGGATCAATCTTTCCCACTAAAGGTCTATGGTCCCTAACATAACAAGTACAGCCAAACACCTTGAGTGGTACACTAAATTCATTCTTCCCAAATAGCATTTCATAAGGAGTTTTCATATTCAGTACTCTTGATGGGATTCGATTAATAAGATAAGTAGCGATCAAAACTGCCTCACTCCATAAGAATTTTGGCACATTCATCGTATACATAAGTGACCTTGCTACTTCCAAGAGATATCGATTTTTCCTTTCAGCTACTCCATTTTGTGGAGGTGTATCCGGGACGGGAAGTTTGATGCAATATTCCCTCGGCCGAAAGGAAAGCAAAGAAATTCATTGTTCACATACACTTGTCCCATTATCGGTTCTAATCACCTGAACTTGAGTATTAAACCGATTCTTAACACATGCACAAAAAAATCCTTGAAGCACTTGAGTACCTCACTTTTTATGCCGCATGAGATAAACCCATGTCATGCGAGAATAGCAATCAATGAATGTCACAAAATACTTCATTCCACTAATAGAGACCACGGGGGATGTCCAAACATCAAAATGGACTAATATAAAAGGTAACGTGCTCCGGAGTCCTTTACTAATATAGGATGCTCTCGTATGTTTTCCAAACTCACATGCATCACACACCAACTTTTTCTTATCCACCTTGCCCATAATATCGAAATGCTCGGACATGATGTCAAAGGACATATGACCCAACCGACAATGTTGAAGTATCACCTTAGTCTCATCTTCACTTGTAGAAATTGCTAGTGCAGTACACGTGGAATTATCTATCCTTCGATCTAAGAACCATAGGCCATTACGCCTAATGCTACTCCCAAGCATCTTTCCTGTCTCTCTATCTTCAATTAAACAATTTTCTCGATCAAGAGTAACATGACAATCCATATGATCCACCAAAGCACTTATGGATACTAGATTAACCGGAAAAGATGGAACATATAGAACAGAAGATAATGTAATTGATGGGGTGCATTTGACTGTACCCACACCTCTAATAGGCTGAGCAGTTCCATCAGCAGTCTGAATTGTTTCCTTATGCATGGGTGGAAATGAGTTATATGATGCAAATTCATCTAATGTACCTGTGACATGCCGAGATGCACCTGAATCTAGTATCCAATTTGCATTAAACGTACCTATGCCAGGACGAGCAAGGTTGACAAGGTTGCCTAGAACTCTTGATGTATCCTCTGTACTTGAGAATTTTTTCCCATCATTAGGCCCTTGTGAAACTGACATCAATTCTGCACTTTTTGCCAAGAATACTTGCGCCAATTTTTCAAGTTCATTTGCTGTGAGAAGTTCAGCCAATTTTCGAATGACTTGCTCAATTACTCCACCCTCCATTACTGCTTAAATTCACAAGCAGCAACAATATCTTCCTTTCCTCTTCACTCTCAAGCTGTTTCTAGTGGTTCAGCCTCTAATTCAAGCACCTCTTCTACCAGCTCTGCAATTGCTTTCTCCTCTTCCTCAAAACAGCAACACTCGTGTAGATACAAGCACAGCACACACCACATGGTGATGCAACACCTCTTTTATCTTCCTTGCTGCCGCACACTCCAATCACAGACCTGCAGCTGCTTTTTCTTCAGTATGCAGCACTCCACCTCCAGCGGCAGCAGCTGATGCTCCCAATCTTCACTGAATGACTCGAAAAATCCCAGCTGAAGTATCACTATGGCCCCAGTTAATAGCAGCACAAGTCACCGGCCCTTCTCCGCACGTGCGTCAGACACCTGCACAACCTCAACTCCTCTTTCTCCCCCTGCGCAGCACCTCCAAATCGCCACCACCAGAGCACCTTCTCTCTTGACCTCCAAATCTCACCCAAAAGCTTCGATTCTGCGTGCCGAGCAGCCGATTCGGGCAGCTGCCACCACCAAAGCTAGCCAGCGCTCGAGCTTTGCACCACTTGTGAGCACGAGCAGCAGCACTGCCTTCCGCACAACCTCACGGCCGCGCCGCACCGGTCTGCATCACCTCTCCAATGGCTTCACGCACCTGCCGGACAACCAGCCTCCTCTCCAATCTCTCCGTGGTGCTGCTCCTCCACGGCATCACAGAGCAGCACTGCCGCCTTCTGACGTCTTCGCGTCAAGCTTCACCGCCGGTCGCCGCCGCCAGATCGGGGAGCTGTGGTAATCACCAAACCGGCTCTGGCACCATGTAGAATTTGGGAGTGAACTCTAGAACCAGACACTCTTACCAGTCTTGGTATACACATAGTACATATATACATTGTATTGGGCTGGGCTTACAAAACAAACGGCCCAACATGGTATAAAACACACACCATGCCGGTCGGAGAAAATATTGTGTATCCTCTTGAATTCCAACACCACCACCCCCACCCCCCCTACCCCAATTTGTTCTGATGATTTGTGGCTAAGCCGGACAAAAGGTAGTTGTAACTTGGTGGTTAAACCATGACATTTTTGCTCAGTTTTTTTCTCTTGTTTCTGTTTGTTATTATGCAGAACAGTTTCAAGTGGCATTAGCGGTGCAAGTTACTATACAACACGGTGAACCGATCGCCCGAAGGACGCTAGCTATGTGGCTGTGTATCCAGCCGAGGGAACTTGTATTTGACCTGGGAACCCGGGCAGGTCTGGTAGAACTACCTGATATGCATTGCTTTGTTCTGTCTGTATGGAAAGGATCCTGAAGTTTACAGGTACACGTCTTGGTATATCTATGTGCAGCCATTTTGGCAACCTCACAACAGGGCGGTGGCACGGAGGATTCAGAACATGGGGTGGAGAGCAGACGGTGGACTTTGGCTGCTGGTGCGCAGTGGTGGGCTCTTCCTCAGCAAAGGAACCGGGGTAAGAACAATGTGAAGTGCTTGAAGACCTTTTTTTAAAAAAAATAAGGCAGAAGCTCTGCCAATCAATTAAGTGCTTGAAGACTTGGACAGGCAGGAGTTCCCACCTTTGTATCTTATCATCGCTTTTGTTGCAAAATGAGGAAGCAAAGCTCCCTTCATGCGTTGCCTAGGCTAGAATAGAAACAACAACGAGCACTTGCCTGATGCTGACACTACTACAGAAACCCTTTCTACAGGCGGTGCTAAAGGCATTTGTACAGCAGCCAAGTCCACCGCCTGCATGTCTGGGTCGGTACTAATCGGCCCACAAGATAAAGTGGGGTCGTGAGTCGCCAATGAAAAATTGATTTACAGGCGGCTCACTTTGTCGGCCGCCTGTAAAAACAATTTTTCATTTTCGTGCCCACTGTGGGCTGCCTGTGTAATTAATTTTTTTATTTTAAATTTTAATATTTGCCTCCACACTGTGCTATATTTGTCACATATATATATATATATATATATATATATATATATATATATATATATATATATATATATATTTAAGATATGTAAACATGAACCATAAAATTGCATCATACAAACAACACACATAAATATTATAGATATGTACACATGAAATCAAACATCAAGCATAAAATTACATATAATACACGCCATTTCATGTTATCAGTCCAACCATTAAGTTTTTTACAAGTCATTTCGTTTTTCAAGTTTAGACCTGCTAGGTCTGTCATTTAAAACTTTCATCGGGCTAAATCGCCGGCTTCATCAAAATATGCTCCATCACTTGGAATTATTTCTCTCATAATAAAACCGCACAAGTCTCTACTATATTTTCCATAGTCGATGGAGTGAAGGGCTCGTCCTTTCCTTTTCTTTCTACTGAAACAAAGTTTAAAAGCATCATTTTTATATGTACTGCCAGAACATTTGAAACTTTTTAAAAAAACTTTATACATAGATATTTTTACCATATTTTTGTCCCCGACGTATCGTCCCCACTGCCTTATAAACTCACACACATAGTATCCACAATGTAGACTCGTCCCTGTGTGGTTGCTTATGGCACTATTTAATGAGTAATAGATGATTCTAAAATTGTCATACCTTGTGTATTAATTATTTATAATTATATGATGATATATGGGTGACAACTTACCGGAAATGGTGTTGTATCCTCAATGGCACCCTAGGATCTTTACTTCAAGGGGTCAACCGGTCCTTTTTTGCTTCTTATAGAACCGCCATGCCCTAAAGATATCGATTATAAAACTCTAAAGTTATTTACAAACTCTAATTCATATAAGTAAGGATGTGTGGTTGCATGCATGTTGGCTCACCTTTCTAAATGAACCAGGAATGTTTGATACGACTCGGGAGGATAATGTAATGAGTCTAGGACAAGCACCTTCCCTTCGAATGGATAAATATAAAAAACAATCCAATGGTCACTTTGCATGAATAAACGAGTGAGCGACACATGTACTTAGGGTTAACACGATAATTTAAAGTACGTATTTGAGGCCACGCTTACCCAAAGTTGTAGGGTGCCAATACGAATTCCCCTGTACTTATATCTCAAAGCATTGCTCTTCCGAGATAGAGGGCATACTCGTCCTTGTATTTTCGTTGTAATTCCTTTACAAATTGTGCAAATTCTTCCGGTGTTTTGTCCTTCTCTATCTTGGCTCTATCTTCATTTGTAAGTACAAATTTGTGCATATTTTCTTGTAACCTGATTGGACTCAGTAACCGACCATCGTTCCTTGTGATAATGATCTCTGCTCGTGGTCTTGCAAACTACATACAACATCCGCATATATTAGAGTGATACTTATAGTCTATAATTAATAATAATAATTTGTGTGCATGACTGATACTTACAGGGCACCAGATTGTAATGAGTTGGACGTCAAGTTTTCTATAGTTCAACAAAGGTGCATGTCCTCGAAGGTAACAAATGCCCCGCTTCTTTCCGTCCCCAAAGAGCAAACACGCTTACCGGTATGTCCACGCTAATTGCATGCAGTCCGGCATTCACTTGCTCTCATGTACCAGTCATGAAACCTTTTTATCGCCTATGGACCCTTTTCAAGCAATCGCCCATCGCAAAGATAGGCCTTCCGGGCACATAGTCACCGGGGACATTGACATAATCATCAACCGTTGGCTTTTTATATCCTTAAGGGTCAACGGTGCTTTTGATGGCGGTTCGACATGTACATCGCCACTTGGGGCTTCCTTTGTTGGTGGCACGGCTTCGCTTGCTTGGCCGGCGGCTTCCTTTATTCTCGTGGACGGTTTGAGCTCAACGATTCGTGCCGTCCGCTGCTTTCCAAGCCCTTTCAGAAATAGAGCTGTGCCTGCTTTGCTTTCCCCTTTTTTGGCTCATAGGGAGAAACCAATTTTGGAATTGGAAATTTCTTTGCCTTCTTGGAGGCCGGTGCTTGTGGGGGAGTTTGCTCTGCCTTCCTTATGTTTTGGTGGTGGTGGGGGAGTTTGCTCATCTTCATTCTGCTTTGGTGGTGGCGGGGGAGTTTGCTCTACCTCCTTCTCTGGTGTTGTGTCCTTCTTGGCTGGCGGAGTCTGTTGCTCAGGCATGTTCTTGGCTGGCCCCTCGAGCTCATCCAAATGAGAATGACAAATCATGTATTGGGGATGACGACAGTGGCTCATAAATATACGGGATGCTTTGGGGCATGCAAAGGCGATGCTTGGCCGTTGACTTGTTTCGCCTCTCTTGGGATGCTTGATGCACTGGTGGAGAGGGTGCCGTTGGTGGATCAATCAACCTTACGTACCGTCTCGGCCATTGTAGTTAAGAGAGCCGCCTGTGTAAATGGGTTTACACAGGCGGTTCTCTACCTGGGCCCACCGTATTTTTTGTACAGCCGTCATGACTATGTGAACCGCCTGTGAAAAAAAACAAGGTGCCAGCAAAAATGATTTTTGTACTAGTGTGACCATGTAACAATAATAGGTTTCCATGTATAGATAACTGAAGACTTTGAGGAGGTTCAGGTGCAGAGCCGGGGGTTTGGGATCCTTGACGTGGGCTATCGCTCACAGGTAATTCATTACTTGATATATAGAAGAAAAATGAAATTGCAGTGCAGCTCTCAATCTCGTTGCCTGAACTAGCCTTTTGTTACTAGCAAATAGCTGTGATGCACGATCCATGAGACTGAATGGCTCTCTTTGCAAATTGAATTCCTATGCGATACGCTGCATTGCAGGAGGAGGCCTGGGCTGCTGGTGGCAGCGGCGTGCTGCTGAAGACCACAAACGGAGGGAAGAGCTGGGTGCGCGACAAGGCTGCCGACAACATCGCCGCTAATCTGTACTCCGTCAAGTAAGCAACCAAGCACTGTCTATATGATGGTGCATCCGCAACTGCTGCGCTGTTGACAAATATTATGGGTGTTTGATTGTCAGAAACATTTGTAACTGTGATGCTGTTTGTGATAGTGGCACAGATTCCTTGATGACAGCAAAGGCTTCGCGTTGGGCAACGACGGCGTGTTGCTTCGATATTTGGCTGAAAAGATTGCCGCAAGGCCCGCAACCACCAGTTTCAGTCATGGCATGTAGCCCTTTTTTGTATTGTATGTATCGTACGTGACGTAACGAAGGTATCTTATGGAGATACAGACAGTTGGTCGATTTATACAGCATATATATATATAATATGTGTGAATCAGTGTATGTACAACGGCGTTTGCTACTGCTACTGCTGTAAAAGACTTCTGACTGTGCTTGCATTCGCTCTTCCGCAACGCAAATGAGTGTAAAGATGTGCTGCTTGCTTGTGTGCTAATGTCAACCTATAAAACTAACGTAAGAGCCAAATTTCCAAACAAAATTCAGTTTAGGGCCAAATAACTAAGTTCGACCAAAATAGGGTCAAGAAACTAAGAGACATTTTCTTTTAGGAACTAATATTCTCTTGATATGTTTTTTTATACATATACAGATCTAGTCTGGTAAAGGGCTTCTCGATGTTCAATTGGGTCAAATGAATTTTCAAGCCCAGAACTTGTCTGTGGGACTGTCCTGGTTCCGACCTCTGGGCTGTCCCAGACCAGTTGCAGCTGCTATTGGGCCGTCCTAGACCAATTGCTCCTGCTATTGGGTCATCGAAGGTATGGCAGATGGGAGATATTCTCCATCCTCTCTCTCGGACCTTCTTTCTCGACACGCATTTCTCATTTGTCCGTCGCCGCGACTACTCACTTAGACCTAACCCTAGCCCTGGCCTTAGCCCTAATCCTAACCCGCTTCGCTGCCATGATGGGGGATCAGGGCGGTGGTGGTGGTGGCGTCGGCAGCTGCGGCGGTGGCGGTGGCTTCGCTGCTATGGTGGGGGATCAGGGCATCGGCGTTGGCGTTGTCGGCGTCGGTGGCTGCCCGCCGAGCATTCTAGGCAAGAGGCAGCAACACAGCTAGGACGACCTATTGCGTGTACTAGGAGTCCAGCCACCGCTCAAGAAACACAAGAAGAACCCGCTCAATCTGAAGCAGAAAAGCATCCTATCCCTTCCTAATGATCTGCAGCCGGCTTGACATGCATAATGGCATCCGCACCACCGCCATCTGTCCCCCATGGCACCAGTTGTGGCTGCGATCGCCTCTCAATCTCGATGACGCCCCTATGAAGCTCGCCCTCAGGGGCAAGAGGTACAACAACCGCCAGTTGGCCTCATTCATTTCCATGGTTGTTGAGTATCATGATGCTCCAATGGGAAGGATCTCTTTCAGTTTCGATTGGTTGGATGTTCTTAGGAACCAATATGAACTTTGGAAGGAGACTGGCAGATTCACTTGTCTTGACACTATCTGCCTTAATTTCACTAGGGAGAGATGATCGAGATGGTCTAACCCTGTCCAGAATCTGAAGATATAGCACACTCTGTATTTAAGATTGCACTCCTTCGCGTAGCGACGCTGGAAAACTATGATGTGCCCCCCTGAAAGCACATTCTTGTCGAAACGGCTTTCACAGCATGAGCTCCGCAATAATGTGACCAGCCCATCTGAAGCTATAGAGCACATAATTTGGACAGCATGTAAAATCGAAACACTGATCCTTGCAGGGAGAGCCCATACTTACAGACTCTTAACATTGATAAGTTGTCACTCCTTAACGACTGCTCATTCTGCCTCAACCTAATCTGCTGCAAACGCTACAAGCAACAGAGAATAGTGGCTGATGCAGTATTATGATATTAGGTGTACAAACCATTTTTCCTTTTATTTGATTTCTAATCACGTCTATAAACAAAATTTTAACGTCTATTAAATAATACTCATTCACACCTATAAACTCTAAAATTAGTCTTATGGAGGTGCTTATAGGGGTGAATTTGCATGTGTGCGTGTTATCCTAAATGCTAAAAGGTCGATTAGCCTATTATTCGGACAAAACAGGTGTTTAAACGGACAAAATGGTTGTTTAAACAAGCAAAACGACCGATTAAACGGAAACGGTGGACCACTGTGTAGCATTTTAACGGTGTATAGATAGGCTAAACGACCGTTTAGGCGAACAGGGTCGTTCATATGAGTGAGTGTGCGTGCGTTGTGATTGTTTATGTCTGTACTGTGCAATTCGTAAAAAAAATTGACACTAAATGTGTGATGCTACTTTCATAACTCATTGGTGACTTGGTACATAAGAAATGAACACCCAGATCTATATATGTATTTATAGTGGCAATTTTCTACACTTTTTCATATTTTATAATCACCCTTTTTATTTATTCCTTAAAATTTTTATTGTACAAAATATCTAAATATAGAGTATTCCACATAGAATCTTATTTATATTTATCTATTATCTGAATATTCTCATACAAAATATAGTATTATATTGCTTGAAATATGATAATTATATCTTATAATTGGCGTTTATCTAGAAAGTTTCACAAGTAGAAGTTTTCTATTGTATAAGATATTAGGAAGGCAAATATGTTAACCCCTCTAACATTATTCTGCTATGAGAATATTTTTGTTCTCTTAATAAAATATTATTTTTTCTATTAAGGAAGTTGTTTCTAATCTCAAAAAAATATTATTCTACAAAGGAGTAAGTAAAAAAAAAATATTCTACCTATAAAAATAACTGTTTGCTCTTTTAACTAATGTCAAACAAGAGTGAAATTATTGTTAATTGTACAATACTTGTTTTGAATGCATATTTATTTTTATGGTTAGACTATTACTATTCTATCTTGTCATGTTAAGTTTTCTTTTGCTTTGCCTCATATTGATGTTTTTGCTTTCAACTTGTATGCCATTGTTTTTTATTGGAGTTTTTCTATCGACTTAGTGTCTCTATGTGCCTCTACTTTCTTCATGTTTTGCTGATGATAAATACTCGCTTAATCGAATTTATTATGATTTATAAAATATGACTATTCTAACACACTAAAGTACTTTTGTAACCTAACCTTTAACCTTGTTACAACATAAAAGTGCTTAGAAAGTAAATTATAGAAAAAAAAAAAAGAGTGTTAGGAAGACTCAATAGAAGATACTGAATTGTCGGTATTCTTTATTAGGTTTTATTGGAGCACAGAAGACAAATTTTTAATGGGTCCATACTAATTTTTTATTATGGTTAGCAATTTTCTTAGTTCATAGGAGCTATTGTTCCATGTTTAGCACAAAAATATTTAATATTCACTTAGAAAATTATAAAAAAGAGACAACTATTTTATTTTAAAAAAATGTTGTTATAGATGTTCCCACGAAAATGGCTTCTAGCTCTAATAAAAAATATTTTAATAAAATATAAAAATTTCATTTACTCATTATTATAAATATTATTATTATTTATTTTATTTAAAATAAATGTTATACTATCGACAGTGTCCAGAGGCACCCAGGGATCCTGCGCTGGTTGTGCCTGCCACTTGGCAAGGGGGGTTGCTCGCAATTTCTTCCTCGACGAGGCTATGTTCGCTTCAGCTGAAAAGTCGTTTCAGCTTATCAGCCAACAACACAGAAAATCAACCATTTCAACAGTGTTTTGGCTTACCAGCCGGCTTATAAGTTCTGCCGAATAGCCTTGCGCGTCGGCTCCGTGGCGCTGCCACCACGAGCAGAAGGATCGGTCACAACCAGGAGGAGATGCGGGCTTTTGCGGTGCCGCCAGGCCGTACGGGTAATCCATATCAGGCCGTTCCATAAGTAGGTGTTCTTGCAGGCTTCCGTGCCTTAACGGCGCTTTCAGGCCCAACGGGCTAGCGGCGTGGCCCGCGCCACTTGCAACTATAATTATTATAATGGTTGGTTGGGTGGACAAATGGATATTTTCGATCGCCTGCGGCCTGCGGCACGGCCCGGCCCAGCCCAGCCTAGCCTAGCCTGCAGGGAGCAATGGTAGCCAAATAAGCCCAAAGACCTGTCAACCAAAAGCCATTGTCTTCAAACGCCCGTAAGAGGCGGAGAAACCTTCCCTCGAAACCCTAGCCCAGCTACTGCCGCGTGCCTCCTTCCCGCCCTCTAGGAAGAGGAAGATATAGGCCCTGAGGAGGACGCCGCGATCATCTTGGCGTCCTCCACGCCACCATGGAGCTCCTCTCCACCCACGACGGCGCCCCTGCCCCTGCCCCTGCCACCGATGGAGAACAGTGTATGATCTCCTCTCCCCTCCCTTCTTTCACAAGATAACTCCCCACGCAAATAATTGCAGCGGCCGGCCAACTGAGATGTTAATTACTAAGTAGTAGGTAACCTTGCCTTGCTCTTGTAGTCATATTGGAATACCTTTTCAAGGTTGCAGTTCTATACTCTATGTGGCATTGAAAGTTCGTAGCAAATGTTACATGGATTGATGACTGAGTACTTATCGAGGATATATCTATGCTGCTTTGGACCCATCTCTTAATTTTGCTCTGGAAAGTTGATGCCAACACTATTATCACATTTTGGACCGATGACAAGTGATATAGTCTAGTGCATTTCGCTGTGGGCATCCACTTTGGACAATATGTTCACATGCCATGGGATTGCAACCTGAGGTCCCTTATTCTTAGAATCAAGGCATACTCTTTTTTTTTTCTGTTTGTTGTCATAGGTTTAGGCTCTTCATCATAACTCATAAGGTGACAAGTTAAAAGGCGAGATGAGTTCTGTGCAGACACCAAGACCCACTTTCACAAACCTTAGACTGTCTCGAACAGAGAAGGCAAAGCATAACCCATATGCAAAATGCATCGTCTACAATTCTTTGCCTGTCCAAAATCAGGTTTCACAATATGGCTATGCTTGCTAGACTTTGACCTTATCAATGATTCTGCCGCAACAAAATAAATGTACTGTGCACTCCCTGTCCAGAAGTACCCCCTAATATTCCTTCTCTATATTATTTTGAAGGGTATAATAAACTGATATAAAGGTGCCTGATTCCGGAATTGTGTTCTGAGTATCCTTTATCGAAACTACTTCCTGCTATCCAAATTCTGAATGTATCACTATGCTCTAGAATAATTTATTTACTTATCTATAAACTTTTTTAAATTTGGGTATAATAAGATCAATAGTGCCTTCCACCCTCCCCGCTCATCCTCCTGTAGACAAATAGTCATCCTGCTTCACCTTCCCAGTTGGTGCCAGAGCCTCTTGACCCTCGGCCATTAGCCAGTCTCAATGGGGTTTTATGGGGTGTTTCATACACATTTACGATGTCACGTCTCCAAAAATGCTCCTTTTTCATGAACTAGAAGGAGAGAG
The DNA here is from genome assembly GCA_015844335.1 of Chrysopogon serrulatus. Lineage (NCBI taxonomy): Eukaryota > Viridiplantae > Streptophyta > Magnoliopsida > Poales > Poaceae > Chrysopogon > Chrysopogon serrulatus. Next base: position 97,559 of record JADLZL010006894.1, on the reverse strand, counting down.
AATGAAACCGTTTCATGGCGAGTTCTTCTCTAATGGATTGCTGGTTTGATGAATTTTGTGCCTTCTTGTTTTCTTTTGTGCCTTCAAACAAACAATTACTAGAGAGGATAGGCAATCTGAAACATCTCCGGTACCTTGGAATCTCCAGAAAATGCCATTTCAACACAGTTCCTTCGTCATTCTGGAGCCTCTATAACTTGCAGATTTTTTTTGCCAGGAAATGCACATTTGAAAGATTGCACACATTTGTCAGTAAGCTAATCAATCTGCAAAAGTTTGAATCGCGTATTCTTAGAATGGAAGTCGATGCTGCGGAGTTGGGAGAGCAAATTGGGTTAATAAACAATTTTCCAGATATAAAAGATTTGGTTATATATAATCTAGGCGCAATAAGTAAGGATCATGCAGCAAAGGTGGAACTTATTAGGAAGAGGAAAGATCTTAATAGTTTGAGTTTGAGTTGGTTTTCATTCAGTTCTCCAGAACACAACGAGATTGAAGTGCTTCAAGCCCTACAACCTCCAACCAATGTGGAATCTGTGCACATTGTGGATTATCCAGGTGAATATCTTCTAACTTGGTTTCCTGGTTCTGAAGGACTCGATGACATGCCATTTTCTGGTACGGTTTTGTCACCATTAACAGAACTGTGCATTAAAAGGTGCCTGAACCTAAGTGATTTCACATTGGAAGAATTTCTACAACAACCAAGTTACCTGCCATAAAAATAGAGATTACAGCCATAAAAAAAGTTGAACACTTTGAAGATTACAGACTGCACAATTGTCCAAAATCAGTATTAGCCCCGTCCATAAGATTGAACACTTTGAAGATTTTTTATTTATTAGCTTTTTAGGGAAAGAAACTGAAGGTGTACAATTGTCCAAACATTACACATCTGTTGGTCCCGTCCATAAGAAAACTCGAACTGAAAAATTCTGGGAGCCTCGAAGATAGCAATAATTGCAATTCCCTCACCATCTTGCATCTATATATCGTGTGACAATGTGGCATCCATCGACCTACAAATGTAGAGCCTTCTAGTGCTACAGGGGCTGAAGATCAGTAACTGTCCATGTCTGATATCTGTTATAGACTCTGAACAGGTAGCCTTTCCCTTGGCTGGCTGGGGCAGACGACGATGACGCAGCACTGGGAAAGGGAAATTCCCGTTCCTCACTCAGAAACTATTTTGGGTTGTCCTCCTCCTAATACATGATGAATATCTCCCTGCCATCAAAGATCTGACCATTTTGGGTTGGCAAAGTGGAATGATGAATTCTGGGAATCTCGCATCGACATCCCTGCAACAGAAAAATGGCTAAAACACAGGAGGAGTGGAGTATTTACCTCCGTCGGCACTCAAATTCTTGTTTTCGTCAAACTAGTTATCTTACATTTCGTCAAACTAGTTTGCTAAAGTAAATTCTTCCATATATATAGCTACACTGTACTGTGGTTTATAAATAAATTAAAAACAAAATGAAGAGAGATTGTTTCTGCATAATATACTGCTAAGGTACATATATACGTTCCTATACACCGTACGTACGCATGCATAGTCCATGGTACATTACATGCGGCGTACGTATGCATGTCGATATATTGCTACTGGTACAATTACATACAAATAAATTATATATTGTAACAAATTAATTATAGATTGAAGAAAGCTGGATCGATCGAGTAAAAGGTTGCATTGCTAGCTAACTGCTTCACGAGGAGGCGATGGATGAATCAGATCAGTCTGTCGATCGATCTTGATGAAGTCGATCGATGCTACTCGCCTTCCTGGCCTTTGTTGCCGGCCGGCGGCGTTCCTCTCTCTCTCTCTCTCTCACGCGTCGCCGTCGGCCTTGGTGGGGCTGCCACCGCCGCCGTCACCATGGCCGCCGTCGCCGTGCTTGGAGCTGGCGGGTGCCTTCTTCTTGGCGCCGGCGCGCCAGTTCTTGAGCGCCTTGGAGGTCTGCTCGTCGAAGATGGACTGCTTCATGGTGGAGCCCATCTGGGAGACGAGCGCGTACAGCGGGAGCGTCACGTAGCTGCAAAGCACCTGGACAACCACCCTGCATATATATCATAGTTCGATGTTGTGTCAGTCCACTCATGCATCTCAGATCGATCAGATTCTATCTAGCTCATCATCATACGTACCCAAGGCAGAGGCGTGCAAAGACGAATTCTTTGGAGTCGTTGAAGCACGAGTCCATCCCGTACTCATACTACATGATGAGGCAGATTCAGAGAAGCAATTCAATTCAAGATGCATGACAGACAACATCTCCATCAGTTGATCACAGCTGAAGAAGCAAGTATGTACAGTATTGACATACATGTTGCCATGTTGTCATCAAACTGAAATGGCCAGCCATACTTACCAGAATCCAGAGGAAGTAGATGATCTGGAAGCCATTCTGCAGAGACAGAGATCATGCATATACAGAGTAAACAGACAGAAACAGTCTCGTTCAGTTCAGGCTTCAGACTGAATGTGAATGAAGGCAAAGAAAGGCAGAGCAATGGAAGACTGACGGACCTGGAAGAGTGTGAAATGGATGAGGAAGAGCACGAAGGTTGGTTTTGCAAACCAGAAGTAGGAGTCGCTGACTTGCACCAGCGGGATGCCCTGGATCACGGCGTGCCGCTCCGTAATGTCGATGGCCATGCGGCAGATGATGCCCTGCAGCTTCGTCCCCACCGACAGGATGATCACCACCGGCATGATGGAGATCCAAAGCATCGTGTGCCATCCTGCATCGTCGTCATTCATGGATTGAATTAATCTCTAAATATATTGGAGCTAGCAAGATAGAGGAAAATGCATGATGGATGTAATAACTAGCTAGGATCCTAGCTAACACTAAAATAAGGAGGATTATACATACAGTCATACAGAAGGAAGATGCATGGATGGAGGAGCTGAAAAACGTACCATTGACATTGAGAAAGAGGAAGATAAGAGCAGAAGCCCAGAGAGGAGGACTGATCCCAACGATGACCTTGAAGTCGTCTTCCAGTGACCGCTTGATGTACTTCTGGAAATCAAACTTGCTGCCAGGGGCAAGGTGCACCTGCATATATATACACATTATTATTGCTAATTGCAATATTGCATTGCATGCCAAAGAATCATATGCAGTGCAGCACGACAATGACAAAACATATATAGCTAAGGTAGCTAAATGACTGAATGAATGAATGGACAATTAAGTTCGTGACATATATACGTTGACAAAGCTGTGGCGCAGCGCGGAGTAATCTGCCTGCCTCACGGATCTGAAGAACTGCCGGAAGAAGTTGCTCTGCCGGATAGAAGACAATTATTGTCAGTCTGTCTGTCTGTAGCAATTCATTTCATTTCGTTTCAGAAAGGTATATAAGATCTTACGATGTAGAAGGATGCTGGGAACTTGTTGAGCACATTCATATGCTGCCTCACGAAGGAAGTCTCGTGGGTGAACCTGAACCGCGTCGGGTCTGCAGCAGCATCCAACACAGTTTAATAATATACACCAATTCCATCAGCTAGCAGAACAACCCAAAATGTTGGAATACTGTAAATATGCAGAACCGGGGGCATTCATTCATCTATCATCAAATTCATCAACATATATCTATAGAATAGAAGATATGATATGAGTCTGTCACTGTACCATTGGTGAACTCATAGTCTTTCCCCGCCGCTTCTTTCTCCCACTCTTTCCATGCACGTATCTGCATGCATTCAATCAAATTCCGTAAATGGAGCAAACTCACCTACATATAATACTAGCAAATAAATAAACAAAGGACGAAATCGATTGAAATTGACCTTGGCCCTGCCGAGCGCCATGGTAATGGCGCTGTAGGAGACGTGGAAGACGGCGAGGAAGAAGATGAAGATGTGCAGCTGGTGCAGGGCGTTGATGGAGATGAGCGACACCTTCCCATCGGGGCACTTGGCCGTCATGCCCGCCTCCCCCAGCATCCTGGCGTTGTGCGCGTAGTAGGGCGGCGGCCAGTCCAGCGCGCCGCCGAGGTGCTCGGCGGCGGCGGCGGGCTCCCTTCTTTCCAGGCACGGCATCGGCGCCCTCCTTGCCGCCTCCTTGCCGTGGCCCCCGGCGGCTGCTGCTGCGGCGGCGCCCTCCGCGGGCTCCTTGCCGTGGCCCCCGGCGCCGGCGACGGCCTCGACGGCCTTGAGCTTGCAGGGGAGCATGGTGTCGGCGGCGTGGTTGGTGATGCAGATCTTGATGATGTAGTTCTGGCCGAAGACGAGGAGGAGGGAGATGAAGCCGAGCACCATGAGCTCCGCCTTCACCTTCTCCAGGGCCTCCACCATGGCCTTCTTCTTGCGGTGGTGGAAGAACTCGCCCACGTGGTGGAGACCCTTCTCCAGGAGGATGGAGATGAGCACGATCACGCCGCACACCGACGCCACCGCCCATGTCGGCGTCTGGTCCAGCTCACGCGTGTTGCCGCCGCCGCCGCCGCCCCCCATTGTCGCCTTCTTTGCCTTTGCTTGATTGCTTCTTGTTACTGATCGACCCTTATTCGATCGTTATTGGATTTTTGAGATGGAATATAATCGATGTACGATCACCTGGCCTCTAACAGCTAGTGGCGATCGACCTAGAGGGATCAAGCCGGCCAGGGAGATGAACGACGTCCACGCCGGGATCGGAGAAGATGATCGACTCGATTGAGGAAGGAGGAGGACGGCATGCAAGAATAATTCCTCCCTTTGCTTGCTTGCTTGGGATTAGGCCGGGGGTGACCACGAATGCCTAGCAATGTCGCCCGGCTTGCAATGCATGCGACCTACTACGGAATGTCGTCCGATCCATTTCCATTTTTGCAAGCAGAGGCCGCGCGCATACTCCGGCCCTTCCCCCACCTAGCAAAGCATGCAGATGCAGGTCCAACTCAGTTCCCTCCGATTTCCGGGCTTCTTCACACACCACTGATTCATTTCCCATCATCACCTTACCCATTTGCATGCATGTCCACGTCCGTATTCGAGAAAAAATATTACAATCAGGTCTCTCATCTTAATACAATAAGTTCACAAAAAAAAACCGTCTTTCAAATGCATGTTGTGTGTTCATTATACTATATATATAGTAAAAAAAAATGCATGATGAAGGAGAGAACGACATTCCGTAGAAAAAATGCTTGGAAGGAGAGAACGAAGAACAGAAAGAAAAATGGAAGGAATAACAGAGGGGAAATGATCACCCCTCCCACAAGTCTCTGGCTCTGCCGCAATTTCCTTGGGGTTCCACTCAAGCCAGTCGTACTAGGAATTTCATGTCCCCCTATTTTCATAATTTCTAGGTATTAGAAACAGTGTAAATAAGTTTTATCCTATTATAAACTATGTCATGTCAACTTATTTAATGTTCATAGAACTCTTATTATTAGGACTTGATCAGCGACCTCTTGCCACCATCGCTGGGTCGAGCTTCATCACATCTTCTACCCTAATGGCTCTCGCCAACAGAGACAAAGGGGTTGGTGGGCCTCACATTGTAGCTTGTGCAGGCATGGTTTTTACTTGCTTCCATAGCTGAGCGCTTGAGTTGATACCCAAGTAAGACGAGACAAACTAGTGAAGGAACCAAGCACGTTCAAAGTGACGAGTTTCAAAAGTGTAGACAAAGAAGAAGAAATCCAGGCAGTTCACTCATTTTACATGCACAAAAATTGGGGAAGATGTATAGAAGGAATTCGCGCACAAAATTTGGGAAAGATGTATAGAAGGAATTCGGTAATTTATCTGCCCTTTTGTGAGGAGGCCCAAGAGGAAGCTTGTCACGACTTTTCAAGGCCCAGCCCAACTATTTACCAGGTCCAGTCCATACGGAGAGAGCCCACCGCACCATGGCCCATGTCGTACCATCCTGCACGTGCGGCGTGCGAGCGGGAGGAGCGCGCGTGGGTTGCCGCCCGCGAACGGCGGACCCTCCGCGCCGCCGATCACCGGAGTCCCACTCCCACCACGAACACGAAGCCCAAACCGGCGCTGCGCCTCCGCGATCGCACTACTCCGCCGCAGCCTCCTCGACGCCATTCGAGGGAGGCGACTGCAGCGATCGGTCTCGCCACCCCCGGGCTCCACGCCGCCGCGCGCTTTCGCCGACGACGGGCGTACCATCAGCGTTGGCCGGCTCCTCCACGGGGCACGTCGTGTTGGACGGACCCATGGAATCGAGGTCGATTTCGTATCCTATATCGCAGTCCCTCTCCATTGAATGCCTCCTCTCGCAGCTAGAGACTATCTGCTGACGGATTCCTTTGCTATAGTTGGAGTACTTACTTTTATTTTATTTTTTAAAAAATGAGCGCAATCCTCTATCAATTTTCAGTCTGATCCCACAAGTATAACCGGAGTGGCCTCTCCATGCTAACTGATCTGTTTATAGCAAACCTAACTTCTAGTAATCTTCCTTCCTATGACATACCATTTACCATTGGCATTAATTTACAAAGCATCACCATTGTTTTCCCCAAATTTGGGATGAGAAAAAGAAAACAGTATACATGTTGGTTCTTTCCTTGAGAGACATATATGCTTCTAATAAGAGGATATACAAGCGAATGTTCCATATCCATCTAGGTTCGCTGCGCTGCTTTAATCTGTGCTGTGCCAGCTCCCAACAATTCATATGATACACCTGAGCAATAACCCCACCAATTCACCAGGTTGTCAATTTTCATCAGCCCTGCTGTTATGACATTTTGCCCTATTTAATTTTCTATCTAGCCTAACCTGAACCTCTTTTCTTGCAGCTTCTTCTGGCGGCTTAGGTCTGGCTATTTCTCAATGAACACGGGAGCAGTAGCGATTTCCCATATGCTACAGGAAGTGCTAGCAGTTTCTTCCCTTTACCAACATAGGCCCTCTTTGTGAAGTTGTTGTAGTCGTTAGCTTCAATCTCATCCAGGATTTGCCTGTACAACAATAAGGAAGCCCATACCTGCAATGGAACAAGGAAATTCGTTTTACTTAATTCGCTAACAAAAAAAAAGAAGTGAGGGCGCTGTACTGCTGGGCAATTGTGAAGTACTGAATTTATTGGACTTACTGGCCATCTGCTAGCCTGTGAGAGCTCAGTTACCCCTCTCTCTGCCTCCTCAAAAAACATCCTAGCCCTCTTGATCTGCCTCTTCATGAAGTTTCTCCATCGGTTCGTGACGACCCCATTGAAGATGTCCTCATCAGAGAGCCCTGCCTGTGCGAGCTCATCTTGTGGTAAATATATCCTTCCTCTTCTAGCACTAAAAGGTATGAAAGTCACAGTGGAGATGGTTATTACAGCTGTGCTATTTTCACATATTTGTGCCAGTTGCAGGAATAATCTGTGTGAAAATAGTTACTTACTCCTCTCCAACATCCCGGAGTATATTTGTGAGTTGGTTTGCAATTCCAAGAGCCAAGGCAGCGCTATACACACTTTCAGTTGTTGCCTTAGACTCGGGTGCGATGCCCATCACAGGTACGCTCATTAACCCGACAGTTCCAGCAACGTAGTAGCAGTACATGTAAAGCTCGTCGAAATTGTTATACCTTGTCTTCCTAAGATCACTCCTCATCCCTTCAATCATGTCCCTGAATGGCTGGCACAAGATTATTGATTTTAGAATGTTGGTATGCGCAACATAATTTGTCAAACCACTAAGTAGCACATTCTCTTAGTCACTTTTCCTGGTATAATTTCTAATTGGACCTTTTTTAACCTTTTCCTTAATCATCATCTACATCCTTTTTTCTTCTTGTGGTGGTCATATAATTACCTTTTGTTTCTTCAAAAGTCTGAGCAACTAATTAATTAATTCACACTACCAAGGTCATGTAGTAAATCCAAATTATTGCCTCTCGCTCCAAGTTTTTGCTGTGAGGGCTGAGCTCTAGAAACAATTCTTTTTTAAAAAAAAAAACTTTTTTTCGCGACCATACTGTAGCAAGTTTTGAAAAAAAAGGTTAACCTCAAAACAGCTTTTGACCCAAACACCTTTCCTGGGTCCTGGTCCATATAACTGGACTAGGCCCACTACGATATGTGCAAGGTTCACTGAACCACACAAAAGCATTATTAGAGACTAAAGGTTGAAAAAAAAAACCGTATGATTCAGTTGAGTAAACAAAACAATTTCTGCTTCTTGTCAACTTTGTAGGTCTAATCATGTTGCACTAAAACAGTGAGGCCTAGAGAATCTAATGCTAATTAGGAATAGCAATAACTGTAGTCCAAAAGTGGCATATCAGTTGACTCCGCTAGATACAGCAGCCAGCTAGTACCTGAATGTCTATGGGGAACTTTGAGATGGTATCAGAGAGAGCAGCATCAAGCATATCGTAAGGACGTCCTGCGAACAGATCCTCAAGTCTCTTCTCCCACCTGTCCAAAGCTGTTGGCGTAATGTAGTTGGCGTTCGGCCCATCTACAAGCTCATCTGTCCTCCTACACCACACTGCAGAAACACTACTCGTCAGATTTCCTAAGCCTTGCCTGAAGTAGTTCATTTAAAAATTGCCAATACTTCAGATCCATATTCCTAAAAGGTAGTTTGAACTATAAAGAATATGTTCTTATAACTTTCCACATGGTCTTAAAGTATTGATCAAGCCATTTAGTGGCATTTTAGGCTACCGAAAGCCTATTTTGGTGCTTCCACACACAACATATATTGCCATAAGAAAGTGCATTAGACCTTTATTCACCATTGACTAACAAATACCATGCATGGAAATCAACAGTGTATCTTTTTTTTATATTAATTCAGAGGTCCCTTTTTCCATATTATTAATTTCCACTGAGAGCTAGTCGATACCATTACTTGAAAAGTAGCTCAATTTTCATTGTGGTTGTTGGAATCTGCTGACAAAGTCTTTTTTTTTTCCCCACAGCAGCACAAGTCACAAGTGCTTGCATATCTATGATATATATTAAGGGAAAAATACTAGATACTAGTACAGTGCATCCTGTTCTAGTAATTGCTATTCTCAAAAAATTTACTGATTTGATACGTACATACTACTAGGTATAAACAATGGAACAGTGGAGGGATACATGGTGATTATTGTTGTTGAGACAGATACCATAGATGGCCCATATGGCGCGGCGCCGCTCCTCTGTCATCAACATAGTTCCTGCCCCGAACAGACATGAATGAAAAATGATGAGACGAAGATTGACGACGTCCCTAACTATACGGAATTGTGGATTTTGGAGAAGAAAGATAGAAGATATTACCGAGGTAAAACGTCTTGGCATACTCCTCACAGATCTCGCCGCAGCGGTCGTAGGCTTCCTTAAGCCCGTTGCGTGGCATCATCTCCATGTCCTGGGGCCTGACGTCGAGGACCGGCGTGCGCAGCTGGCGTTTTAGCAATGCGGCCTGCTTGATGACGACGTCGTAGACCTTCTGCTCGGACGAGACGACGGCCCTCTGCCGCCGGGTTGACGGCGAGGCTGGAGTACACGGCGGGGGAGGGGCGGCCGACCTCCCAGGGGTCGAGGCCAAGGCACCCGTACCTGAGCGAACAGAGCATCCACCGCCGGGCCGAGGCCGGGGCCTGCTGCCTCTTCTTGAGCAGAGAGGAGCACTGGAGACTCCCATGGTGGCTGATGCCGCCGATGTCCCGGGCTACGGCGGCGGCGGCGTCGGAGAGCCCCGCCGGCGACGCTGCTCGTACGAGTATGATGGCCATATATTTGCTATCTTATCCTGATGATGTGACGAGGCCAATCAGCAGCAGAGAAGAGCGAGGATGGAGGACGCACCTCCGGCCTCTCCTCGTCTCCTGCAAGATGAATTAAGGTATGTCATCACTCTGGGATGACCGGAAAGGGGTGGAAAAAAAGGGGTTCTTGCAGACACGCACGCTGGGTGCTGGCCGCACTATCAGCCAGTGGTTCGCCTCGCCGTCTGCGTGTGCTTCTGCTGCATACACTCTCTCTCTCTCTCTCTCTCTCTCTCTCTCTCTCTCTCTCTCTCTCTCTCTCTCTCCAGCTACAACGGCCTACAGCTAGAATACATGTATGAGTCACGCTCACGCACAGACCAGACGGGGAGAAAAAGGTTGGTTCCACTGGAATGGCGAACGTACTGGACGGACAGTAGCTAGAAGCAAAACAGCTTAGGCCACTCACCTCTTATCAACACCAGTGGCCGGTGGCCAGTTTTTCTTAGTTCACTTGTTCCTCCTCTCCTCTACTGCTCCGATGGGGATTTGGGATTTCGCATATGCTAAGTGTGCGGCTGGATCGTCCACAAGCATGCATTGTTTATTGGCATTGGATCGACTAGGACTAGCAGTACACTATACTTGGGCTCGCTAGCTGCATAATACAGTCATCGGCGTGAAGTAGAGAGAGGAAGAGGGAGACGTGGAGAGGAGAAGGGCCAGCCAAAGCCAAAAGCCAAAGCCAAAGCCAAAGCCGAAGCCAAGCTAGCCAGCGCAGAGCCAGAGCCCCCAGGCAGCAGCAACCACGGGACGGGAGGACGAGGAGAAGAGAAGGTATGGTTGGGATAGATAGGCTTATCGCCAAGCTCACTCACATGGAAAAGTCCCAGGCCGCTGAGTGGTGACACATGGAAAAGTCCGGATTCACCTCGCCTGCTCCAGTCCGACGTGGCCGCGCCCCACCCGGTGACATGGCATCACCCCCAACTCCTGGCTACCGCTGCCTCTACTCTAGTCTCTAGTACTACTACCTCTGCCTTTTTCAGAGTAACGGGTACTCCTTTCATTAATTCAACCCATTTCCCCCCATAACTGATAGCTGCATGTGCAAAGCTTAGGTTAGGTATCAGTACATAATACTGGATGCAAGTACACGTAATAATAAGCTGAACATCAGCCCCGTCCGGTACCTAACATTCAGCACCATCCATATCCATGCATCATGCATGGCAACTTTTCTCGTTTGCCATTTTAATCCGGCCGTGGCTTGCATATTGTGGTTGCAAGTTTGGTGAGAGCACGGCAACTCTCTATATCGATCGTCACTTGTGGGCGTGTGGCGCACAATCGCAAGCGAGATATTATTCCATCAATTATGGTGGCGGAGCAAGAAAAAGGTTCACAAGCAGTCAAATCAAACCAAAAACATATGGGGTCCGAGTAACAGAAAACGTGTAGGATTTGGGTATTGGTTTGGCATTCTTGGTAAACCATGCTTCATGTGTGTGATGTAGACAATACAAAGCACACAGTCCTAGCTCTGCCTTTTCAGACATGCTTTGTCATGCATGTATTTGCTGTTTTTTTTAGGAAAAATCGGCTTGCTATTTCTTCTATCTAAAATAAAAGAATTTTGGTATAGAGAAAATTCTGCAATAAAGGCATCAATTAGTATCTAGACACACGCTGCATTGACACTGTTTGCTAGACAAACCAAGATTCCCAGTGGTGTTACTTGGGAAACCATGCTGCTTTACATCTTGTTTAATAGTAGTAAGTATGCTCTTACAATTCTTATCCATTGACCTATAGTATACTATTTATTGGCTAACTTCTTTGTTGTACAATCTGTTCAGTATATGCAGGTGTTGTGGATGCTGTATTTCTGTGGGACGACTGCCAAGGACACGGCAAAAGTCAACGCCTATCCGCCCAACCATATAATGTTTGGGTCAAAAACAAACACGGCAGGTGAGAAAGATTGTCCGTCCGACTGTCCATGGTAAGTCCCTTTGGTCTCTGCTCGACCCTACCTCTGTATCCATCACACACGGGAGAAATTAGAGGGTCAGTCTTCTTAAACTGCAAGCAACAACTACTAAAGAATCTGAAAGAGCAAAATCAAGACCCTCCTTATATATAGTCAAAAAGAGAGAAAGGAAGATTATACTCCATCCTTTCTTTTCTTTCCTTTTTTCTGTTTTCGATAGCCAGGAGCTCCGTGGTCTATCACCATCTAAACAGAAGGCCAAATGATTTCAATTAGCCGAGGAGGTGCAGCCCACGTAGGCCCATAACTGTAGCTAGTGGCTTGGGCCTTTTCTCAAAACCTATACCAGTCAAGTTCCATGTCAGCGTCTAATCTTTTCCGCCTGCTTCCTTGGTGCACTTAAAAAAAAGATATGGCTTTGAATCACATAGAATTCCTTAGAGAGCACCAAAGTACTCTGCCAGCTCAATTAGCACTGTGGTCTTGTCAGTGGTCACTAACAAATCGCTGATGCGTTCTCTTATTGCCTGCATATACATCCTTGGAATTCTTGATTTCTGCTGGTGTGGATGGCTTAATATGGTGCATGAGCTACAAATAACATACCAGAAACATGGTGATCGATTCATCAGGTTCCATCTAGCTAGACGACCCTTGGTCGCATTTAGATATTAGTGCGTGAGACTTATGTTGTCAGGATTGAATCGCAGGAGAAACGAAATTGAATAAGTCCAAGTGTGCAATGAAGTTTGATCAGCAAGATCCCTTTCTTCTTGCGGCAGTGGATATGATGCATCATAACTTTTGATCTCGCAATGATGACTAGGATAACACAAGCAGGTCCATCCATGTCCAAAAAAATATTTTTGTCCTTTTTTTTCTTTTTCCGTTACCTTTCTATATATGTTTGTTGCTGATACAATATTGGGACAAGTTATTTCAGCTGATCAGGATTAATAATCTGATTTTGGTGGAGTACTTCCCTTCTGACGAGGTAATGAGATATGCTTGCGTTGCATATATATATATGGGTCCAGGAATTCATCCGTGCTACAGTACAAAAGATTGTAGACTTGAGTGGTCTGATTCTGACTTCATGGCTTTTGCAGAAATTTGTTGAAAAAAGGCTGCATAAAGGTTGATCAGAGGACGATAAAATCCTTTTGGGGCTGTTTAGGTATGCCTGTTTATTTGCAGAAACATTATTGAGGCAGACGCGGTGAGGCGCACATATGAAAAATGCAATCCGACGACGATTTGTTTATTTCTCCATTCATGCAGTGCAATGGAAATGGATAAGTGAAAGCAAAGATGGAAGGACGAAAAGGTGGAAAGAAAGGCGAGCACGTACCCGGCGTGAGATTGGCAGTGCTTGCCTCTCCTCTGCCTGTGTCTGTCACCACCACATGGCTGATGGCGCACACCAGTAGTACACCACATACTCTGCCTCTGCCTGCCTGCTCCATCTGCCTCGCCCGTGAATCCGTCGTGATTGTGTTGTGGCTTCAGACTTGACCGGGTGAGTGGTTCGCTTTCCTTTGTTGCTTGGACGGTCGGTCGGACGGATCCCCTGCATTTCTCATTCATTCAATCTTCAGGCCATCTGACACTGGCATTGACTGGAGATTCTAGGAGTAAAACTCCACCAATGGATTGAAGGAGATGGATACTCATCATTTACTAGAGAGTACTGTATGTCCATGGATCGGAGCTGCTCGATTTCCGGGGGGGCTGTCGTGGTCGTGGACCTTGATGCTTGAATGATTTCCTGCATGTAGTACTGTCCATGCTTATGCTTAAATGCGGAGCTACCCTTCAGTCCGAGGTACATAATCGATTGTTTTATCTATTCCTCTGCATTGCTGATCCTTTGTTGTTGTTTTTTTTTTTTTTTTTGATCATACGAATTTGTATTTCAGTTAAGGAAACACGTACACGGAAACATCGACATACAGACCCGTACATACAGGATACGGAGACACCTGTCCCTGCCAAACTACACGAAGGACCCCAGAAAAGAAAAATATTACAACGAAGCCCCTGGAATCTTCGTGAACCCTTGCTATTCGTCCGCCTCGCCACCGGCCATCGCCGAGGAAGAAGCCGCCGAACATCACCCTGAGCTGGAGAAGTCCCTTCGCATGGTGGCTTTGAGTGGAGTCGAAGTAGACACCCGTTGCAGAGAACGGGATGAAGCCGTCGGCGGTCCTGCGTCGACCGGGGCGGCGCCCCAACTTCTCCAACCCCCGGCTCTGGGCTCGCCGCCGACGACCGACATCGCCGAGGGATGGATGAGCCAGATCCGGCCGGCCAGCAACCAACAACCCGCAAATAACTCCGTCTCCTTGCAAAAGAAAGCCAGAAGGCACACCTGAACGATGCGCCGCCGGTGGACTCCGAAAGGGAACTCCACGGCCTCTCCGATGATGCTGGAGGAGGACATCACCGGGGCAAGGAGGGGGCCAGGAGACCTTATTCCCAAGCGCCGTCGCCGCCTCCGCCTCGCCGACGCCGCCAGGACAAGCAAGCCGCTGAGGACAGACGCTCCTCCGGCAGACACCAGCTCCGCCACCGAGACGCGACGGCGAGCAAACCCTAGGTCTAGGTAGATAACTAACTAACCTATCTACATCCGCACGCTGAAACCCCGGTCCACCTCCATCTCTGGTGCCGAAGCGGCCGCCGGAGAGGGAAGGGACCGGCGGATTCGCCGCCGGAAACCCGCGTCTCCCTCTTTTCGCCCCTTTCAAACAGTAGCAGTAGAAAGGGATAGAAGAGAGGAGAAAGTCCTCGCCATGGCGAGACAACAAGCAGAGCACGCGGTTCCGTGCGTCCAGTTTTGGACGACTGCGAGTGCGAGTCGTCGTTTGGTTTGGACGGAGAAGGCGGCTGTCCCCTCTGATCCTTCGTTGTTGTTCCTAGTGGTGATTGATGACTCTCAACCTGCATCGCTGGGACTGGGAGTTGGAAATCGCAATGCATGTCTGCAACAGCGTGCTGTTGAGCTGCCGTGGTCTGTCCAATCCAAGCATGCAGCATGGCACGAGCCTTGGTCCTGCTAGGTGCTAGCCCACTCATACTTCAAGATGGCAACGGTATTTATACCGGACGGGTAGTAGAAACCCAAATTTGAATTTTGAAGAAAATCTTTCAAACGGGTTATAAACCGGTTCATGCGCACGGGTAGGAAAAATTCGTTTCCAATCCAATGATGTCAAAATTTTTCAAATGAAAAATGAAAAATATTTAAGAAAACACCTAACAATTTTTTAAAATATCATTTTTATAATAAACAAAAATTTTGAAAAATTTAGTATATTTTTCACACCACCAAATACAACTCCATCCAATATTTATATACTAAGTTTTGTTCACATTTCCTTGGGATAAATAAATACTAAATGTGGGCTAAATTTGAAAAATTTTGATAGTTAGTTAATTGTTCATGAACTATTTTTAGGAATTTTTTAGAATTTTTATTTTTCAAATTTAAATTTCAAATTTAAAAAACCCTAGAGGTTTATTCCAAAGAAAACCACCGGTCCGGCCCGGTTTGAAAAAAAACATCCAAACCGGCCGGTTTAAACGGTTTTTAAAACCCTGGGTCTGTCCAATCCAAGCATGCAGCATGGCACGAGCCTTGGTCCTGCTAGCCCACTCATACTAGTCATCCTAGTCACCGCAGCGGGCAGATGACACAGCTGTGACTGGTGTAGTCCTGTAGTAGACTGTACTGTAGTGGCTACCCAGGCATGGCATGGCCTGCACCTTTCAGGGGCCCACTCCCAAACAGTAGTGCACCACAGGACAAGGCCACTGTTCACAGGTGACTTGGATGGGGGAGCCTTCCGGTCCAAGCCCTTTCCTAATACTCCTAATTCACAAGCCTCAAGCCCCAGGCAAGGTTCTTGCTGACCATCAACTGATGATCCCGTCGAATCCTCCTGTCCGAGTTGCTTTGGTCGATGGTAAAAAAACACATTTACACTAGCACAGGCAAGGTGACAGAGCGCACCTGTTGTTAAGGTCTCCTTTGGGTAAGATTTATACCAGTTTTTTTAAGGATTAATGACTGGAAAACGTACATACGCTTAACCAATAATGAAAATTTGAGAAGCCTAAGAGTTTTAGTTTTACAACTGTTCTTCTTTTTTTTCTTTATATCCCCAACAAAGCAGATATTTCTGTGGTGTCGGTAGAGTGTTTATTTTTTGGGCTTGCACTGTTTCACACACCATTATTCTGCTCTAGTCTCTACTTTACCCAGTAAACACAGAATGCATTTCTGTATTATTGCCGCCTTTACATTACTACAAAATAAACACTTGAAGATACCCAGAGTTAATAGTATATCTCCTGAGCAACCAACATAATACTCCTCCAACCAACCAACACAAGAAGATAGCAGCAGGCCTGCGAGGCCCACACAGGAAGCTTGTCTCTGTGCACTCCATGCTGCTTAAATAGATCCTCTTGGCGTTTCCCCCCTCATCTCTCCCCATCAATCACTCACATTCTGCTCCGATCCACTGAAAGAACAGGGAGAAAGGAGAGGAGGGACATGCTCTACTTCCCCTAGCTGTCGAGCTTCATCTCCGCCTGCCCAAGGTGATCACAAGCGGGCTTCTTCCTCCACGAGATGCTTCCCTTAGTTTCCTTGCCCTCTTCTTTCAGTTGCTTTCCTCCCCTTCCGCTCTGTCGTTCTTCTCCCTGGAGAATCAGTTGTATGTTCTTGTGTCTGAATCTTGATTCCTGCATTTCACCCGTCGTTTCTTGTCGTCTTCTGTGTTTCTCCATGTGTTTTGGTGTTCATATACAACAGGATGCCCAATATGTTAGTCGTTTACTTCTCCCGTCTTTTCCCTTCGTTTCTATGTAGTTTCTCATAGTGTGTATGTTCTTGGTCCCATGGCTGCCTGTGTACATTAAGCCTTCTGTATCATCTATTCTTGCGCGTGGCAAATCTTGCATTGCAATGTGGATCTGTAAGGTTTATGTTGGGGGCCAAAAGCTGAGGCCTTTAGCTTACAACATTCAATCTTATCGGATATTTCTCTATAAATAGATGTCACACTTGATTCCTTCCTCTCCTGTGCATATTTTCTTGGATAAGCATGTGGCAATGCTATGTAGTTTTTGCCCTGTAAGAAAGATACGATTTTTGACACAGTTTCTGGGTGTAATAGAGAGTTAGAAAGTATTTCTCTGATCTATGATAATTTTTGTTTGGTCTATTTAGCATGCATCTGGACTGGATATAGTGTGCTTCTTGATTAGTGGGCCATGTTTATTTTGGAGCCATTTCCAACTTCAGAAACGGTGTTTGAGTTTCCATGTCTGTGCCTAGTGTTGTCTTCTTCCCTTCAGAGTTCAGTCTTCTCATGCATAACTTCACTACTGTTTTCTCATACTGTAATAATCTATCTTGTTTCAGTTGCTCTGGATGGTTTAGTAGGCTCATTAAGTTATTTTGTTTAGTTTTGTATAGCCTCGATCTATAAATCCTTGCAAGAAAGTTCCTTTCTTGTCTAGGTTCATTGAAATTTTCATGATAGCTTAGCCACTTTATATCCTCATGTGCTACCGACAGATAAAGCTAGATTCTTACAGGTAGTGACTGTTAAAACACTAACAAGCCAAGTTTTTTACATGAACATCCTTAACTTGTTTAACTGTGCATTTTTCACATTGACGATCAAATTCTAAAAACTGGGCTTTCTTCTCTTGGCAGCACATTGAGTTTGTCAGCCTCACTGTTTCACTGTCCCAAGGCATGGGATCTTGGAGACCAAAGCTGCCTGGGTTTGGCGAGGGCTCTCAGGCTGCTGAGGCCGGTAGTGGTGGGAGAGGTCCTGGAAGAGGTTTCCATGGCCGCGGTGGCTCCTACTATCAACAACTCCCACCAGGTGGTCGTGGAACTGGCTACTACCAGCATGGACAGGGTCCCACCTCTCAACCTCATGGAGCGATGATGCCGCAGCGGTGGCAGCCTGCTGGGCCTGCTGCAGGATATCTGGGTCAAGGTCAGACTTACAGAGAAGTACAGCCACCACACTACTATGGTGGTGGCAGAGGTGGACGCGGGGCAAGCCCGTCCACCATAGCTCCCGAGCTGCGCCAAGCAATGGAAACTTCACATGAACCTGATAACATCTCACCAGAAGCAGGCTCTCCGGATCTTTCACCAAGAGCTTCTATTGTAGAAATTACGGATGAGCTGAAAGATTTGTCTGTACAGGACGAATCAAGCATGTGCCAAGACATTGTGCAAGCATTTCCAGTGTCGAAACAATGCATTTAAGTTTCCTCACCGCCCAGGAAGTGGAAGTATTGGCACCAGGTGTTTGGTGAAGGCAAATCACTTCTTTGCTGAATTACCTGACAAGGATCTTCATCAGTATGATGTAAGTTGGTCTATCCCTTTCAGCATTCTCTTGAATCTTTATAACCTTACCTAAATGTTTTTTTACTCTGATTTTTAATCATGTGGTGTATCCTATCAGGTTTCAATCACCCCGGAAGTTACATCGCGAATTGTGAACCGTTCTGTCATGGAAGAGCTGGTGAAGCTGCACAAGATGTCATACTTGGGAGGGCGGCTTCCAGCCTATGATGGTAGAAAGAGCCTATACACGGCTGGTCCACTGCCATTCACTTCAAAAGAATTTCACATCACTCTACTTGAGGAAGATGATGGTTCTGGAGTTGAGAGGTATCCTTGAGCCACTGTTGTCAATGTTTTCTCAACCTAGAATATAGCATATTCCGTTTGACATTTCATATTGTCTTTTCTATGTCTAGGCGTAAGAAAACATACAAGGTAGTGATTAAATTTGCTGCAAGGGCTGATCTCCGTCGTCTGGAGCAATTTTTAGCTGGAAGGCAGGCAGAGGCTCCTCAAGAAGCCTTGCAAGTTCTTGATATTGTTCTGCGGGAGCTGCCAACAACAAGGTAATTAAATTAGCCTCTGGTTTCAGATAATAGGATACATTAATGTGAATATTACAATGATGATTTTACTCTTTTGTTTAAAGATATGCACCTTTTGGGCGGTCATTTTTCTCTCCTGACCTGGGGAGGAGGCGATCACTTGGTGAGGGAATAGAAAGCTGGCGTGGGTTCTACCAGAGCATTCGGCCTACTCAAATGGGCTTGTCATTGAATATTGGTAAAACTCTGTCTCTTATGGATGTATGTATGAGATACATGATTAAATCAGGGTCCTCTTGTTACACTTTACTATGTCTGTCGAACACATATATAATTTGGGTGATGAGAAGTAACTGTTTAATTCCATGAGCAAGCTCCCTGTTAGCATCACATCTCTGATGCTTGCAATGTTATCTGTTATACACATTTTCTTATGAGTAATTATTAGTCATGAATCATGAAGGACCTCACAGCTAAATCATACACTGGTAGGAATGATCATTTTCTCTTGCTGATGAAAAGGCCACAACAAGTATTCACATTCCATTAAATAAGACTGCAGATGATTTGGTAATGCATTTTCAAGTTGCAGGCAGTATCAGTCATAACTTAAGGTTCTTGTATAAATTTTGTGCAAAACATTAACTGAGGCATGTCCAGATGATATCCTATCATCCTTTTGAGTCGGTCTTTCTTGAAGTTCACAAGACTGGGTTCTGTTATGTTGAACTGTTTTTTATTATTCAGTTCCTTTTTTTCGTGCTGCTAAATTAGGAGACTATCGAATGCTTCTCACTCAATTTACCTTTTAACCTTTTTCTGTCTTTTCAGATATGTCGGCAACTGCTTTCTTTGAGCCATTACCTGTGATAGATTTTGTTGCACAGCTTTTAAACACCAACATCCATTCAAGGCCCCTCTCAGATGCTGAACGTGTCAAGGTACACTAGACATTTCACATTCACATTTTATCAGTTGACTAGTTCTCAGATGTTTTGTGTAAGGCAGAGTGCTAAATTCATCGAACAACAAATGCACACTGCTTCTTGGAAACAGACTATTGTTTGCCACATATGTTCCCACTTTCTAGTTCTTCATATTTGCCTCAGCAGTTTCATTTTGATGATTAATTTATGTGTTATTGTGCACAATTTCAGATAAAGAAGGCCTTAAGAGGAGTGAAGGTGGAAGTTACGCACCGTGGCAACATGCGACGGAAGTATCGAATAGCTGGTTTAACATCTCAGGCAACTTCAGAGCTAAGGTATGGCCATTCCTTGTTTCTTCATGCACTCCTGTGTTTACATTTTTCCTTTCTGGATCATTTGTTTAGAAAAGAAAATTCTGGGTTTCCTAAAAGAATCTGATGTTATTTTCTGCAGTTTTCCTATTGATCAAGGTGGCACAGTGAAGTCAGTTGTACAATATTTTCAAGAGACCTATGGTTTTGCCATCCAGCACACCTATCTGCCCTGTCTGCAGGTTGGCAATCAGCAACACCCAAACTACCTTCCAATGGAGGTAAGCTTAGTGGTCATAGCTGCTCCTCTTGCTCTTTTCTAGCAAAGCTCTATACTATGACTTCTAACCTTTGATAGCAAAACCTGTGTTTCTAATGTCTGCTTAAAAATCTGAGTTTACCCAGGTCTGCAAAATAGTGGAGGGACAGAGGTACTCTAAGAGATTAAACCAGAGTCAGATAAGAGCTCTTTTAGAGGAAACCTGCCAGCGCCCACATGATCGGGAGCGTGACATTATTCAGGTAATATGTTTCTTCCCCTTGTTTCAGTTCTATTTGGGTTCTCCTTTCCTTTGTGACTTCATATGCTTATGCAGATGACAACCTTTTTTTGTGTGCCTACAGGTGGTGAATCATAACTCTTACCTTGAGGATCCTTATGCTAAAGAGTTTGGAATTAAGATCAGTGAACGTTTGGCTTCAATTGAGGCACGGATTTTACCTGCTCCTCGGGTAGGCTGAAACCCACTCATTTGTTTCTTTTAGCAAAAACAGTAGGGGAAGCCCTTGCTGGGTATATAAATAAAAAATAGAGAAAAAGAACAATATAAAAGGGCAGGAGGTCCAAGGTCGCTCCACTCAGCAGTGGCTTTTGAAATATTTGTTGTTGTTTGTATCACCCATCTGTGTCATAATTAATATAACTCCTGTTTTTGGAAATTCTTGTTATTTTATATTTTACTTATGATGCAGCTCAAGTATAATGAAACGGGCAGAGAGAAGGACTGCTTGCCTAGAGTTGGGCAGTGGAATATGATGAACAAGGTACTAAACATTTTCTGAATAGTATTTTGTAAAAATATTTATAACCAAATAGTTAAACATATTAACTAGAGTTCTGTTCAGAAACATGAACATTTTTTTAAGATGCTGTCCACTTGATCAATTTCTCTCCACAGCCCATATGACCTTAACTTTGCTGGGCATTCATATTCAGATAATTGTCTTTCCAGCTATTGATCCTCCAACCAAATTTTTAGCTGTGTTAAAATGTCGTTCAATCATTAAAGCCACTGTATTAGTTCCACTGTGTTTTTGCCTAACTATTAGTAGTAGTAGCTTTATACTAGGCTAATATGACACCTATGTATGTACTATGCCTCAAGATTTACCACTTATTTTCGTTTTGCCTTGTCTAGAAAATGGTAAACGGTGGTAGAGTGAGGAGCTGGATCTGTGTCAATTTTGCTCGAAATGTGCAAGAGAGTGTTGCTATTGGATTCTGTCGTGAACTTGCTCGCATGTGCCAAGCCTCAGGAATGGCAAGTATCCCTTAAAACAGTTTCTGAAATGAGAAGTATCCACTCCATCTACTGTTTTATGGAAGTAACAACTAACAACATAAGATGGCTGTGTAGGACTTCGCCCTGGAGCCTATTCTTCCGCCTATATATGCACATCCTGATAAAGTGGAGAGAGCTCTGAAAGCCAGGTTCCATGATGCAATGAAAATGCTCGGACCACAGCACAGAGAACTCGATTTGCTTATTGGAATACTTCCTGATAACAATGGTTCTCTTTATGGTACATGAACTTAAAACCCTATGTGGTTCTTATATTTATTCCTGCTGCCGTGCTCATTGGTGTTTAATGCTCTGTGTTGGTCTCAGGTGATTTGAAGCGTATCTGTGAAATTGACCTTGGATTAGTCTCACAGTGCTGCTGTGCAAAGCAAGTTTTTAAGATGAACAAACAGATACTGGCAAATCTTGCCCTGAAGATAAATGTCAAGGTTGGTTTTCTATCGACTATGCTTTTGTTTGTGTTTCATTTTTTTTCAGTTGTTGAATCCAAAAACAAATTTTTATTTGTTTTCAAAGGTTGGAGGAAGGAACACGGTGCTGGCTGATGCAGTGTCAAGACGCATTCCTTTGGTGACTGACAGGCCTACCATCATATTTGGTGCCGATGTGACCCATCCTCATCCTGGTGAAGATAGCAGCCCTTCCATTGCTGCTGTAAGTTGAACTATTGGACTCATGTTTTTTGACAGTTCATTCGCACATATGCTGGCAATTTTTTCATTGTTTGTATAACCCTGAAGGTTGTGGCTTCCCAAGATTGGCCTGAGGTGACAAAGTATGCTGGTTTAGTTTCTGCTCAATCTCATAGGCAAGAGTTAATAGAGGATCTGTATAAGGTCACACATGATCCTCAGAAAGGGACCATTTGTGGTGGCATGATCAGGTATGCCAGCAAGGCCCCTATCCTTTTGTCCTTTTTACCTAGTGCACAGGTAATACATGCTGAGCTCCACATTTGCAGGGAGCTTCTTATATCCTTCAAAAGATCAACTGGTCAAAAGCCTCAGAGGATACTATTCTACAGGTGTGTGTGCGTGATTTCTTACAAGACTTTGCATTTGAACTGCTGCTACTGGCCAGTTACTCGAAGCCTTGGCCAATTAATGTAGTTACCTTTGACAGGGATGGTGTGAGTGAAGGGCAGTTCTACCAAGTTCTACTGCATGAACTGGATGCAATCCGAAAGGTAACTTTCTTCTTTCCATTTCCTTTTGGAGACACAGATAGGTTTGCAACTTGCAAGTTATAGTTGATGATGTTAATGTGTGCCTTAGGCATGTGCATCGCTGGAAGCAAATTACCAACCACAGGTGACTTTCATCGTGGTCCAGAAGCGTCACCATACGAGGTTGTTCGCACACAACCACAATGATCAGAATTCAGTTGACAGGAGTGGGAACATACTTCCTGGTGGGTTGTTGTTTTCAAAATGAAAATGATATACATGCTGCTGCAATCTTTTGGAAACTTAACTAGAGAGCCCTTTGGGCATTGTTTTGGTTTGGGTGAAATTGCAGGTACTGTTGTGGACTCGAAGATCTGCCACCCTACAGAGTTCGACTTCTTCCTGTGCAGCCATGCTGGCATCAAGGGCACGAGCCGTCCTGCTCACTACCACGTCTTGTGGGATGAAAACAACTTCACAGCTGATGCATTGCAGACCCTTACCAACAACCTTTGCTACACGTAAGCTTCTCTGACTAGCCACTCTTATACTTCCTATGCAGTTCATCAATCTCGACTGTGTCTCAGCTGCTTAAAGAGGTGTGTGTCCCTGGACTGTGTACTAATAACTTGTCAAATTGCTGGTGCAGTTACGCGAGGTGCACACGTTCTGTATCCATTGGTAAGTTGTCTCGATTTTTCTGAAAGGGAGTTGAATTAATCGGAGTTATGCATTACTGAATTGATGGGCGACCAACAAATAAACCAAAACGCATATGCTTTGCAGTCCCACCAGCGTACTATGCTCATCTGGCTGCATTCCGCGCCCGGTTCTACATGGAGCCTGACAGCTCAGACAGCGGGTCACTGGCGAGTGGCGCCCGTGGAGGCAGAGCACCGTCCAGCTCGTCGACATCCCGCAGTACCCGTGCCGCCACCAGCGGAGCCGTTAGGCCCCTTCCTGCTCTCAAGGATAGTGTCAAGAACGTCATGTTCTACTGCTGATGAACCGGTCTACAAGCTACCCAGAACCAGAAGCAGTAGGCGATGCTTTGATTGCATGACTCCTAACAAGATAAGCAGGCAGCCTGCATGAAATTTGATTTGCTTGGTGTTGTAGTTTGTTTGGTCAGTAATAATCTGGTTGCTATTAGCAAACCGTGTTCAAAGACGATGTGTTTCAGTGCATTTGCTTAGTGTTTGTTTGAAGAAAGCAGGCCAGAGCGGATCGGCCCTAGGCCCTGCTTGTATTGGAGGGGTCCCATATGTTATTTTGAGACTATTATTATGTTTCGGATCATATCATTTTCTTGTTGTGGTGCTATTCACATCTTTCAGAACGTCCTTTTCGAACTGTGGCTTCTGGGTTGTAGTTGTCAGTTTGTGACTTGCATTTGGATTTTTGAAAATTTTGCTTGCTACCTGGGGAGCACATTTGGATTTGCATGAGCTGCAGCACATTGTTTTGACACAGCATTCTCAATCCTTGTCATATATTATGATAACTGTAACCATGTACACTTTCACTCTCTTTACAGCATCCATCTCTCCAAATCAATAGTCAACAAATGAAAACCACACATGCATACACAGCAATCACTTCACAATATACACTGAACTGGTCCGGTATCAGCAGAAGGAATATGTGCAGCCGCCAGGACCTTTGGCTTCAGGAGATCATGCATATTCATCATATCCCTCTGGCTCTATACATTATTCAGAAGTAGAAGACTTTTGCCCCATCAAGCTGGTCATGATCCTGACAACAAAACAAGGAGCAGGCATTGAAGAATCAGTAAGCATCGTACACCTGTGTCTATTTATCGCCAGGTTTGCAGTTAAATCTGCTGGGCAAGAGGCCTCACCTCTGAATCCTAGTCGGTGGCTTTCTGCAGCAACCAGATTTGTAATTGTTAAACAACAAATTGGTCAGTCAGTTGCTTCCCCGGTCCCTCTTCAGTAAAGTTCTTAAGAGTGGGCACACTTGCCTTTCTTTTGGCCTCGCTACTGTCATTGTGCTAGGCCCTGTTCCTGCTGGGGCTTGCGGAGGATGTTCAAATAACCTTGGGACAGTCTTTGCCTGTATGGATGACATATAACATCATTCATCAGACATAGTTTTACCTCAACCTTGATGATTGCAGCATTGTCGCTGTTGCATCAGAAAACCAAATTCATTATCAACTCACCAGATTCCTGAACTGAAGATTGTAGAACATCTGCAGGTAGCGCTGTTTGGCTACTCTCTCCTCCTTGTTCAGAGTCTTCCAGAAGCCATACGTTGAACCCATATTCAGGACTTTAGTTGCATAAATCTTCCACGTGTAGCTGCAGAGCAAACAACATATGTTTAGCTTTCTTTTCTCATCAGATGTGTACAAGAGGTAAGGTCAATCGTGTTGGTATGGCACTGGCACCTACCATTCGTAGATGCGCTGGAGCCCAGCAGTGGACACCTTGTTCCAATAGCCTGGGTCTTCCTTGCACTTTTGGAAGAAATCAGCAATCTTGTTGCTTGCCTCCATGCCATTCATTGGGTTTATGTGGAAACCTGAGACACCGTCCACAATGATCTCTGCTGGCCCTCCCTGATTTGTCGCAAAGGTTGTCAATCCACAGTTCATCGCTTCAATGACCGTCAACCCGAATGCTTCATAAAGTGCAGGCTGAAACCACAGCAGGCATTATATTATATTATTATACAGTTATAGTTGAGTTCAATTCTCTGCAGTTTTTTTCTCATGATCAAAAAGCATAGAAGCCGCCCGTTGCATACCTGAACAAATGCACCCTTTGTATCTGCAATGCAACGGTACAGCTCACCATTGCGGACACGGTCAGTCTGTGCCTTGATCCAGCGAATCTGTCCTTTCAGCTGATACTTGTCGATCAGGCTATGCATCTTTTTGATTTCTTCAATCTCTTCCCGGTCCTTGGACTGCGATGCTTCCAGCAGGCCCCCAACAATAACAAGGTTTACCAGGTCCCTCAGTCTCTTGTTCTGGCCATACCACTCCACTAGTCCAGTGATATTCTTCACCTTGTCCAACCTTGCCATTGAGAAGATGATTGGCTTGTTTCTGTCAGCCAGATATCCTCTGATTTGATGGCATCAAAGCAGTTAGCAAACTTGTCCTATGAATAAGAGTCTGTGTGTATCTTTAAGGAAAACTTACATGTGTTCATCGGTGTCCTGCTTGCTGTAGAGCAACTCCTCAATCTGTGGGTGCAAATCTGTCAGCCGCTTCTGCTTCTGTGTGAAGGGGAAGTAGACGGACTGGTCTGCACCGGGTGCAGCAATGTTGAACTTTGGATCAAAGACATTGATGCCTGTGGCGTAGCGACAGAGCCCCGGCATTGTGAACGCATAGTGTTGCTCATATTGGCCAGGCTTCTCTTTGCTGCACCACATGTTCATGCACGTTTCAGCGCTCTAGGATTAAGTAGTTGTTACTTGTTAGTGTACTGAAGTCACAGGTAGTTACATTCTACGAACCTTCCAGCAATTTCTTGGTATGTGCTCGTGATGATAAAGTCACTAGTGTTCATGGCAATCATATCTGCAGTGAATTGGCAGGAGAAATGGTACTTCTGGTCCAGATCTCTCCACTTGACATCTGAGTCTTCATACTTTGTCTTCTCTAGAGCGTGCGCGATTGTCCCCTGTCAATAAGATCATTTTCTGTGTCATACCAAATTTTTGTTGGTAGCAAAATAAGTAATCTTTCAAGACTACTTGGTGACCCCATTATTTTACCTGAGTGACCCCTAGCTTGCTTGACATGAGAGACGCCACTAAGTTGCCATCGGTATAGTTGCCGATGATCAGGTCCGGCTTACCCTCCAAAATGTCAAGAATTTTGGCACACGAATCCTGAAATTACCATGTATGGTGAGCAGAGCAAGCCACCTATTCAACTATTACATCCCACATATATAGGAGTAAGAAGTGATAGTTGGCAAACCTGGGCATATCTCTCTAGGTAAGGGTAGATGTCAAACCGTGACACCCACTGGCGCAACTCCTTGCCGTCTTCAGTCTTGAATGGCACACGAAGTATGTGGGAATGTTTTGTATTTTCAATTGGCTCGAGCTCCACATTGCATTTTGTGCCCTTGGCGTCTGGTATCAGCCTAGTCAGCTACATGAACAAAAATTAATAGCCATTAGGGCATTCGATCTACATATATAAAGTGAGCACTGAGCAGAAATGAATCACGAATGGCCAAGATCATGACGTAGTTTAACTTTACCACAAGAATCTTTGGTGTCACGTTCAGACCCTGCAGCTTGATTCTTTGCAGCAACTCCTCTTCAAAGGCCCTGACTTGGTCCAGGATGTAGACCACCTGGCCACCAGTGTCAGGCAAACCAAGAACCTTCTCTTGGCCAAAGTAGCCGTGGATGGAGAAGATGACTATGTTGAATATGGATGGAACTCTGCTGAAGAACTTCTCCATGTTGATAGGGTCCGGTGCTTGTAGCACTTCAGAGAGGCAATTCAGCGTCTCTTTGCACCTTTCAGCATTCTCACCCCACCCTTTCTCCAATCCCCATTCTTGAAATCTGCAATGGCGTTGTGTTCAGAAACCTTAGGTATAATGCATATCTGGTATCTGCATAAACAGTTTTTATCTCCTTGAGACAGTAAGTGTACCACCTCTGTTCAAACTTCAGGAATGGCGTGTATCTTGGCAACCCGCTAACAAATACCTCTGCAAGTAGCAGCGCTGTCTGAAGCTTGTTCACTGTATCAATGGTGTCGTTAACCATCAGCTTCTGCATGTTCATCAGATGATCAGGATATAGTTAGGTTCGCTCGGTTGCTTATTTTTTAAACTTCTGTCCATATATGCTGCATGGATAGGTGATCAGATTGTCATTGCCTTACCTCGCCACGGTAGTTTAGCGAAAGCAAATAGTCCAGCAACGGTTTCATGCTGATTTCAGGCTTGTCACCCAGCTTCGAAGACATGAATTTGGACACAAACTGGAGCCCATTTCCTATGGACGATGGCAGTGTCAGATGGGGGGTTGAGAGGTCAAGAGCACCGAAATCGACTTCCAGTGAGTTATCATCCTTGGCCCTGAAAGTGAGATTAGACCACATACATTTTTCAGTTGGCATCGACACATTTGTGATCAATGTATGTAAAGGCTCTGAGTATTAGATCAGTGGAGAATGCAGACCAGTTCTCGTCATATAATGTCTCCTTGAACTTGAGGTAGTCAGATGGTGTGATTCCTTCGACCGACAGATCATCAGAATGAACTTTGACATACTCCCAGATGCCAGGATTCATCCTGACAGCAAACGCGACATAGGGCGGTAGCACCACTGCTTCCTGAAGAGATAAGAGTTATATGAGTTTTGTTTTGTTAATACAGGAACAGGACATTTCCATCAAACTTAATGTTTTCTGCAATGGAAAATATGTTATTAAAGTGAGATGAGATCACCTGCGTGGAACAAATAATGTAACCCAGGAAGCCTTCAACAAGCTTTTCCTTCTCGACTTTGTCATCCAGTGATTTCTCGAGCTCCTCCATGAGCTGCTGGTTCTTCAAGAGCCTCCTTCCCTTGGAAACATACCTGAAATATTATCACATCCGAAATTGTAGTTTTAGAACTGCAAATGAGAACCATCTGAATTCATAGATGATGCCTTCTTCTAAGTTAGGTTTACCTCTGGAAGCATTTCTTCATCTGGTACCGGCTCTGCCTTAGCGCTTCGGGCATGCTTTCCGCGATGCTCTCTGTCCTCTTGAAACTAAGCTTGGTGGCCATGGTGGCTTGGAAAGAAACAAGGTGAAGAAGAATGCTCTGGTTTCTGTATGGAGGAAGAAGAAGAATGCTGTGAAGCTGTGACTGGCTGGGTGTCCATGGGCAACATTTTATAGAAGGAAGGGAGCATGACGAAACTAAACTTTGGCCTATTGGCAGAGTTTTCTTTGTGTGGACGCCAGCTGGAAAATGAAATGGGAGATGGCGCGCAGGGGAGAAAGCACATTGATTTGCTTGGGAGAAGTTATGCTGAAGAAACATGCAAGGCAAGAAAGGCATGAACACCAATGAACGGCGTATACCTGCAAGATTCCTTATTCCTTGGGTGGATTTCTTACCATGACTTCTCCATTTGAAAATATGACACTAAAAAGGGAAAGGAACTTTGAGTTGTTTAAGGTTACAAGAAATTAGAATACAGATTAACCTCCTTCGAACACTTGAGTCTGATTTGTACAACCTACTACATATGGCAATGTAGTCATCCTGATCACAACACGTGGTCCCATGGTCAATACTTTCTGCCTGCAGCTGCAGGGCAACGCTCTGATTTGATTCCAGATTTTGAGTAGCTGGATCCAAGATTTGGGCTCATTTCAATTGAACCTGACCTCTGTATATTTATGCACATTTGGCTAAAGCTCCAGTCGCAGTTGCCATGCTGCTTAAGAATTTTAATCCAACTTTCTGCAGATTATGGGCGCAAGAATTGTACTTCTCATTTTCCACACTGTAGCAGTGTAGCCTACAGAGATATATCAATAAAGTACGTAAAGGTCTATCTGTTGGCTCACAGAATTAGAACCCAAACGAATCGTGTTGTCTTGTATATTTCTGCTAGCAGCATTTACATTGACTATTTAATAATAACTGAAACAAAAGTTTCATTTCCGAGCCAGGAAAAAAAGGCCGTGTATTTAGCCGCCAATACTTTGCACTCCAAAGTCAAAATCCATCAAACCCAATGTTTACAGTTTACAGATCATCACAACCAGGAAACAGAAAAGAATTATACATATTGAGTCCTGGTGAAGGATACCCATATTCAGAGGTGAAGAAAACGTGAGCATCTGCCTTTGATCCACTGGAGAACCAGTTGCATATATCGGTAGAGCGCTAAAAGTAAAACCATGCAAAAGAGAGGAAAACACCTGCACCAATCGTGAACAGAATACAAGCTCTCAACATAAACATAAACTCCTGGAACAAAGGACAGCAACAACTGAAACAAGTGGCTGACCCAAAACAAACCAGTGTCTGCAAGATGAACGAACACAAACACGTGTAAGCTGTTGTTATTACCATAACACATAATGGGATCATTTATACAGGGTGAGCAATAATGTGAAGCGTGCAAGGAACATACCACGCCAAGGTTTCCAGAATGGCTTCATTCTTCTGACTGTGCATTAGTTTCGTAGATACGACGGCTCTTGTTATACCGAAAATATCTCTTTCCATCACAGCTTATGATGCACACCTCAGGGATCTGCTGCACGAGATGCCAGTTTTTGCCACCATCGAGGCAGCTCCTGAGTAATGACAGGCCGCACTGCAACTCAAACCGTCGCAGGCCTTTGCACTTTTGAATCAGTAGTTCTAACCACCGTGGGAAGGCAATGCTCCAGAAAATGATTAGCTCTTCGAAATAAAATGTCTCGGTGGACGGAGGAAAGACAAGTCTGAGGCGCTGCAGCGCGTCAAGACCTGCCACATGCTTCAGCTTTGAACAGTCATCAATAATGAGGGAACGAAGCATTGGCAGGTTGGAGATCCTCTGGAGCACCTTATTATCTTTGAGACGGAGCTCATCAGATAGTTTTGGCAGGTCCTTGATTTCAGTGAGGCTATGTGCACCTTCTACATGAAGTTCACACAATTCCACATGCTTCAGGCCTTCTGGTAGAGCTTTCAGTTTAGGACACCACTGTATCTGCAGTGACTTCAAACAAGGTAACACTACCTGGTTCTCCTCCACAGTTAAAGACCACTCTTCAAGGTTCTTCATGTTTCTGAGCTTTAAAACCTCAAGTTTGGGAAATAAAGTGGCTGGTGAAAGTACAGTGGTCCCAAGAAATTCTGAACCAATGGTGATGACCGAGTCCGCATTTGAGATTTGCAGGGACTGGAGTTGACTCAGGAGGCCAAGTGAAGGCAGTTTAGTGCATGACATGCAGTTTTCAAGATCCAAAAACACAAGGCTGGGGAAGGAGGCTCCTAGCTTGGGACCTCTTATCCAATTCGGAAACTTCACACCTTTGTAGTTCTTGATTACCAGCTTCTCAATGCTACGGGGTGGCGTGAGCTCATTCCATATCTTTTCACTAGCTTTGGCTGATTCATCTCCCCTGAATTGGTCATTGCTTCCTTCCTGCTCTTCCTTCTCTTCTTTTTCTGTTTCATCCTTGTCCTCCAGACTCTCTTGGTTTTGCATTACTGGGGCTCGCTCAGAGAGGTACAGATCCTTTAGGAATGGCTTGTTTGCGAATGCAGCAGCACTGGAAGTAGCCCTATCCAAATTCTCTACATGAAGGTGCCTTAGTTCTGACAAAGCTTTAAGGTCATCTAAGTCACAACCCTCAGGAGCATTGTTGTCATTACCGATGATTAGACCATCTAGATGATTCAGATGCTTCAATTCACCAACACTCTTTGGTACATAGCTTAGGGAAGTTCCCTCGAGACAAAGGCATCTAAGCTCTAGCAATGCCCTGATGGACCGAGGAAGTCTCCGTAAGTTTTGGCAACCTTGAAGGCTCAAGGTCTGCAAGTTTATGAGAAATCCAATGGAAGAAGGTATGTCTCTGACCTGAGTTCCATCAAGATTGAGGTACCTTAAGTGTACCAAGTTGCCAATGGATTTTGGGAGGACCTCCAATGCTGTTTTGCTCAAATCTAATACACGCAAGCATGAAGCTGACTCAATGAGAGGATCTATTGCTCTGACATTTGGGCTTTTGAAGAGCATCAGTGACCTCATGCTCATCTGCTGCTTCAGTGAAATCGGATCGTCCAAGCTGTTTTCCACATTGCATAATGTGAGATGCCGGGGCTTTGACAATGAGGTGTTCAATTTCTGCTGACCACAGATTAAGATACTCTCATCTGCTATCAAAAAGCGGGCTAGTGAGCGGAGAAGATGGTGTGTTATCCAGCATCGCTCAACACTTTCAGGATCAGGCTGTAGTAGGTTTCTGTTTATCAATTCTACATAATACTCTTCAGCTGATTCTTCGAGCAATTTGTTGTGTCTGGCATTTACAATTCCTTCAGCAATCCAGCACCGCACAAGATCAAAGCGCTGAATGGGGTATTCTTCTGGATACAGAGAGCAATGGAGGAAACACTCCTTGAGTTGAGAAGACAGATCAACATAACTCACATACACAGCTTGTGGTACTTCTGGAAGGACCGGGCGCATGGACCAAGAATCATTATCCAGAACCATCTCCCATTCAGCCTTGCTGTTGCCTCTTGACCTTAGGACACCTGCAATGACCTTGATTGCTAGAGGATGGCCGTCACATTTCTCTGCAATCTTAATCCCAACATCCTTTAGTGTTGCAAGCTCTTCCAAACCGCATTCTGGATCAACTTGTTTGCACAATAATGCCCATGCATTCTCGGGGTCCATTTTATCAACACAGTGGATAGTTGCGTTCATGCTTGCCGCCACTTCCTCATCCCGAGTTGTGATCAGTATTCTTCCTCTGGCGACACCATCTCCCAACGGATCTTTGAGCAGATTGTCCCAGATGCTCCGGCTGTCCAAGTCATCCAGGACAAGGAGGAACCTTTTTGAAAGGGCGGAGCTGAGGAGGGTGAGGAGTTCCTCCTTGTTTTCTGTATCCCCAACATTGGCACCAGCACCCCTGATGATCGTTTTGAGGAAATCTACCTCCGATAAATCCTTTGACATGTTGACCCATACACGAATGGGGAAATTTTCAGTCATCCTGTCATCGTTGTAGATCTCCCTAGCAAGCGTAGTCTTGCCAATCCCCACTGCACCAATGATGGCGAAGACATCCACCTTTTTCTTGCCCTCTCTAAGCATCCTTGGCACAAGGCCACCCACAGCCTTCTGAACCTGTGACCCAACTGCTTGGGGCTTCATGGCGTCAGAACAGTTCTTACAGACATTATGGCTGAACCAATCCCTTTTTGCATCATCAGAGTGAACTGATCCAGCAGGAAGCCTAGGCATTTCCTCCTCTACTTCCCTGAGCCTGAGATCAATGTCCCTAATGGTGAAGCCAATCTCATGGCGGAATTTCCGGGGCCCTGAAGGCTTGAAGCAGGAGAAGCACCGGACCTTGGGCGTGGGCGGATGGTCATCGGCGAGGATCTTTGCGCCCTCAATCATGCAGACATCGAGGACGTCGTCGATCTCGTACATGGCGTCTTTCACCTGCACCACCCACGCATCAGCTTTGGCGCTAAGGACCCTCCTCTGCTCCTCGTGGGAGATGATGGCGTCGATGCGTGACAGCGTGGCCAGGAGGCCCCTGACGTCATCCCCGATGCCGAGGGCAGCACAGGCCTCCTGGCCGGTGAAGTTTTCCAGTGACTCCGTGCATCGTTTGACGAAGGAGTCGAGCACCGCCGCCATGAAGGCCCCCCCTGCTTACCCAAGAGGTATCAGGCCCCTGAAAAAGTTGAAAATTCCATTAGCACGCGGGCAGAAAGCTTGCTGATTTGAACGGAATCCATCATTTCAAGCAGACAGTAGCAGAATCTGACGATCAGATCAGGCAAGATGAAAGGGCCTCTGGTTGGTTTCATTCACGGAATTTACTACCGCTAATAATTGATCAGTTATTGATTGGGGACGCTGATTTTGCAGGGAAAAAAATCGTTTTTCCCTCTTTGGAAGTTGGCACGGTCAGGTACATATATATACAGGAAATTAATGCAAGATGCTTCAGAAACGAAATCCTTGGATCATTCATGGAAGCATAGCAAAATTACTGATTAAAAAAACATCTGTCCCAATCTAACCAGATCGAGGGAGGGGGGAAGAAGGGGCTTTGCTTGAACAATCGACACGGAGATGAACAAGAGAAAATCCGACACAACAGGAGGCAGAAAAGAAATTGGGAAAAAGGGACGGATTGGCTTACCTTTACTACAGGTGGGGGAGAACGAAGGTTGGGGGGCGATCCCAACGCAGGACGGAGGAAGAGAGGAAGAGGAAGGCGATTGAGCCTAGGCTAAAGGTGGCGAACGCCACCACCTCGCCGGCTACCACCTTCCTTCCTCCCTCTCCCCCTTGCCCCTCCCTCCCTTTTGCTGTTGCCTGTCAAAAAGGAAAGGGGGCCCGACCTCCCTTCCCCTTCCAAATGAAACAAGGAAAGGGAGGGAGGGAGGACGACGCTGCGAAAGCCTAGCCTTTGGATGTGTCGCTCGCTGTCAGGGATGAGACCAATGGTCCAGACAAAAGCAAAAGCTGGGTGCCGGCGGCCCGCCCGGTAGGTGGAAGTTATTTTTGGCAAGGAGAAGAAGAAGAAGAAGTGGAGAGACGGCGGAGACTGGTTTACGTCAGGTGGAGAATCGCCAAGCGAGACAGCTCAGCTGAATCGCCAGACGCCATGGAATGGAAGGAGAGCCCGGGGGCGGAGGACGGAGGACAGGGAAGAGAGAGGTTGGTGGTGGGGCCGATTTGATTTGTAAAAAATATAAGAAAATCTATAAGATTATTTATTTGTGTATAGTGATAGAAATAAAAATAAATAATTTAAAGGGAACTGTATTGTATTTATAAAAAAGGCACTGTATTGTATACTATAATTATGTAAGATAGATATGAATTGCTGGTGAGGTGGTTTTTGTCTTTGGAGTGAAAACTTTGCTCTTGTACATACTTGTGCCAAAAAACAATTACAACCTCCTTCTAGACTGGTCAGAGAGAACTTCTTCACATTCAGGATCCTAGTGAATTTTTTTATTATTTATTAGTGATAAACTGGTAACGACCACCAGCTGGAATGTTGGTGTCATCGTCTGGGCTCGAGACAATGTTAAACAACTTTAGAGGTGGCATGACTACTGGCTAAATTATAGATACATATAGTAGTGTTCATTACGTTCATAGGAATTAATTAAATCGGAATATATAGTTGGGAAATGAACAATCTCTTTTTTTTTTAAAAAAAAAGGACAAGCTTTAGGACAAGGCGTATACAGCTAACATGGGGAAGGCAGAGGACAGCAGTAGAACCATGTATGGTGGGGGTGGGGCCATGTCCACCAGCAAATTTTGGGAATGGATTGAGGCATTTGGTTTGTTTAGATTGAAAGTTTCTGCAATCTGCGTAACTGTAATATTTTCATTTGTATTTGGTAAATATTGTCCAATCGTGACCGAACTAGTCTCAAAAGATTTGTCTCGTGATTTACAACAAAATTGTATAATTTATTATTTTTATTAATATTTAATGTTTCATTCATAAGGATAGAAATTGATGTGATGGAGAGTGAAAAAACTTACAACTTGCACACTCCTACCAATAAAGCAATGAATAGGGTCAAGGTGTGTACAGTACATAATGTTATTCAACTGCAAACAAGAACCTGCCCATCCATACAAAATCAATGCAAAATCAGGGAACAGCAGCCCAGAGGAAAAATAAGAAAGTATGCATTATTAGGTGGGTTGTTTAAGAGATGGAATGATGCGTAGTGGCAAGCCTCAACGCAACAGTTCAAAGTCAAGAATCTCTGCCGGCCTTTGTTTCTCTTGTCGGTGCCCCATCAACCAATCATCAAGATTAAACGAGCTAACAATTTTTTTATTACCGAAAAATACCAGCACAGTACAAGTAGAAGCTGCCACGGCGATTATATTTATTAAACGAGCTAATAAAATCGCCATCAACATTCCGGTCAGTCGAGTTCTACACGGCACAAGCACGACTCTAAATAAAATGTCCACCACCTCCAACAAGACTCCTTATAGCTCGCCGTCCTATTTTGTATCTTTTGCAGTCCAATTTTTTTTCCTCTTTAGCGAGAAAGCAATTCTAGTGTAGAGAGCGGAGGTTTTTTTTCTTCTAGCAATCTAATCTAGTCTAGAGAGAATCATTGTGTCAACAGACTGCAGAATTTTATTTTACAATAATAAGATTACAAAAAGGTGGCAAACCAAACAGTCCACTCACTACTGCTCAGCTCTTATACAAGGCAAATTTTAATTTCTTCTGTCAAAAACTGGCAAATCATTTCTGTAAACAGAGGAGCTCTGTGGCAAGTAAAAAAAGTGGAAAATAAACAAGGGAGCGTTGTGGCAGGCGCTGAACTAAACTGAAAGAGGCCGGCCTGCAGAAAGCAGAATGAGGGATTATACATTCAAACTCAACTGAAATAGATCTACCATCTTCAAAAGAATTTGATGAAACCAATCCTGACCTTACACACAAAGATCATCAGAAATTAAGATGAATGCAAGTGCAGGACCTAAATACTACGTAAAACAAAACTCTTCTGAAGAAATGGAGAATGATGGCAAAACATGGCCTTGGAACAAAGGTAAAAACTACACATGCTTGAGGCTGCAATGCTAATGGTTAGTAAAGGTGGCTGCATACTCTCTATTGAGTCATCTTATAGGATACACTCCCCACAAAGCTTCAAAGGTTTACTAACTATATCAAACATAAGACTAAAATATACTACATCAGATTTATATACACATTATCAAGTCAGTCACATCCCTAGCCTCTTGGTGCCACACTCTGAGCAGAACTTCGATGTCGCCCTTAAATATGGGGAGCCACACTCATCACAGAACTTCGCCGGGCTGGTTGGCTGAAATCGAAAAAATAACATCAAGGCAATGAACAAATAA
Organism: Chrysopogon serrulatus; assembly: GCA_015844335.1. Lineage (NCBI taxonomy): Eukaryota > Viridiplantae > Streptophyta > Magnoliopsida > Poales > Poaceae > Chrysopogon > Chrysopogon serrulatus. The sequence continues at coordinate 61,353 of JADLZL010006894.1, read as the reverse complement.
GGACGTGAATACAGCTATGAATCTACCGTAACTCCTGCAACGATGGGATGTGGCAAAATTGAGGATTGAGGACAATACAACTTATGCTCAATTGCTAATGTTTTGTTCAGTACTTGAGCCATAGCAGGTAAATACAAGATTGATCTCCAAGCCCAAGCCAAATAGCCAATAAGACTCTTTGTCCGAAAATTAAATTTCAAGTGCAAATCATGATAAACACAGAGAAACAAAGGAATTGATAAATGAGGCAACATGCAGCTGTTGTCAATGCTAATGAAAAAGGTTACTCACAACAATATGCATGCGTCCTCCAAGATGACCTTGCCCAACTTGCAAGCAAGATATATGCTGAGATAAATAAGCCTGCTGCTGGTGTTGGGGGTTATCTGATAGATGTGGAGTGCTCGTACATTGGTGAATGGGTGGGAACTGAGTACAATGTTGAACTTGCTGCATGCTATCATCCTCTGCTTGATGGAAAAGGTGTAAAAAAGGTTGATTTTCTAGATGTTCGATAGGTCTCTTTGATGTTGACTGATGCTGATTTTGTATCTGGAACAGAGCAAGCTATGTATTAGTCAGCGAGTTGGATTGGATTAGTAGATAAACAAGATCAAGGCATCAACTACTGTCACTTATATAAGAATTTACTTGATGGTGCCACAAGACGAACAAGCTAATAACAACTGAAGAAACAGGAGGGCAGCAGGTAGAATCATTTGCAAATGCATGTAGCTACTTGTTATTACCACGAGTGAATGCAAAACATAAAGTTACCTCGTTTGGTGAGCGAAATCCTGAAGAACAGACCAATGAAGAGTTCTCATCCTCTGCCAAAGCCTAAACAAATCATAAAGGGTTAATAATAACATATAAGCAAGTAGATTACCTATTTTGCCTGTATTTCTATATTCTCTGAAGCCCAGTATGCAACTTACACTTGTATCAGGGATGTCAAAGGCTGCCTGCGGGGAGCGCCTGATCTTATGCCGGGGTGAATAGAATTTATAGTCTCTTGAACAAATAGCAACTTCACTTCGACCAGTCAATCTTTTGAACCTTCACATTTTTGTTACAATATAGAAAGGGGAAACAAAGTCATTATTACATATCAGAGGGTTTATTATGCAACCAAAAGAACAAGAATGGTACAAAAAATAAACAGAGATTTTCCTAGGGAATTGTAATCGAATTCAATGAACTTTTTTATTGATATAGTTTTTTAAATTCTTATTGTAAATTCATCCTAAACTGATAGTGTTCAAATATTACGGGTGCAGATGCCATGCCAATCTATTTTCAGTGCACCCTTCCCTTTGGAGGTGGATAGCTTAATGCGATATAGAATTATCCACATTTTGCCTTAGACATTTTTATTTTGCATAATTTTGTACCATCCAAGGAAACAATTGGTCTGTCACTATTCCAAAGGAATATTAACAAAGCAGCATGCAGTATAAGAGTATGCAATTCTGATAATAATATGCAAACACAAGAAGATTATGTTTGCTTGAACCGCCCCCACTATCACAAAAATTGAATTAACAAAAATACAATCATCGCATAAAGGGTTAATACAGGAATTTTCAGATACTAGCCCCAGACACCAAACCAACTTTGCTACAAGCAAAGGAAGCTAAGCAGCTATAACTGTGTAAATTAGAAGTCTTACCATTCAGCATCTTCCATTCTCATATTTTCTGGCCTCTCTACGATCTCCAATCCGTTAATAACAACAAAGCGAACTCGTTTTTCTTCTTGTACTACAAGCTCAGGAAACTTGGTCCTAGTTGCATGAGAAGTTGCTAACTCCCTCCTCTTGAAGCTGCAGTGGCCTATATACATTGAATCAAATTTAAGAACATAACATCATAGTACGGGTTAAAATTTACGATTAGCCAATATACCTCTCTTTGGGAACCTCTGAGTCAGTTTCCTGTACAAGCCACCTGATGCTTCAAGAGCTAGACCTATAGTTTTCTCATGGAACCCAATCAATGCCGCAAGACGCATATTGACATCACTCACCAAGGTTTCATACAAGTTTGCTATATACATCAATGGCAAAGCAACCCTTGGGTCACCCTCGTATCGAACTTCCTGCTGCGGCTTTCTCTTGTTTGATTTACCATCCACCTGGTTGCAGTCGGAGCCAGAGCATTCTACCATCTCAATAACATGCTCACATAGAAAACTTTCAACAACGAGGTTCAAGAATCTAGACCTTGCAGCTTCAATAGGGATAACATCTGCAACAAGGGGGGACACACTGTTACAGCACAATCCCGGGACCGGGAGGGAGGATTGAGCGGACTTCACAGGGCTGTACCTTGAGGAGTCAGGATATCAAAAGGACTAGAGGCTCTGCTGCTGTTATCAAGAGCTGACTGTCCATCGTCGACACTGACATCATGGAGGCTTATCGAGCTAGTATATGATCCATTCATGTGGTCCTAGCAAGACAAAGGAACGGTTAAAATACTCAAAGCTGTGACGAATCCTTGGCACATAAATAAAAAGGCAACAAATTCCATTTCAAGCCACCAAGAAAACAGCAGACGGTTCTACTACATAATTTAATTTAAAACAATTATTAAAGAACATGAGTATACAGCCGATGTACACCCAGGGGCGGATCCAGTGAAGGGACATGAGTGTACACATGTACACCTAATAATTTCTGCAAAAACTTCGAAGTTAGGAAGGAGGCTTGTCAAACCAAATAGCTAAATAGATTTAGGTTAGGGTTCCAGTGCTAAGCCTCGCACAGCATAAAGGGAATGGAAGAGATGGGGTGGGAGTACCTGGTGGGTGCTCGTCGCCGGCGAAAAGATCAACCAAAGCCTCAGCGTCTGGCTTAGGGCGGCGGCGGCGGCGGCCGACCAGTCATCCGAGAACGAGAGGGGAGCGAGAGAGACAGACAGAAGGAGAGGGAAGGCAGGTGTTTGATTTCGGGGTAGAACTAGAAAAAATTTTTCCAGCTTCACATACATGGACACCGCCAGTACCAGGTTTTCTACTGGAACAGCCGTGACTGGTGCGGCAACGCCGCGCCCAACCCATCGATCGAGTAAATCGTCAGCTTTTCAAATGTCGATGGAAGATCATTGCTATTCACTTATTCATGCCACACAATGCAACATTAAATTATGTATGTATGTACCATTTTTTCTGTTATTACTATTGTAAAACCTTTTTCTTTTCCATACTTATTATATGCGGTTAGGCTGCATAATTGTGTGGAGATAGGATCAAAATTTGCATGTGAAATTGTTTGAAACAGAGGAGATCCGTGGTGTTTGGTTACGTGAGAGGCGCCAAATTCATCATGGAGAGGCTTAGTGATGGAGAGGGACACAATCCCCACAAGGGCTTATTTGGCTGCACATAAATACACTCCAATCTATACGGTTTAAGAGGGATTGAAGTGGAATTTAAACTAAAATACACTCTAATCATTTCCAAACCGTATGGATTGGGGTGTATCTATGTATAACCAAACAAGCCCAAGAGGGCAGAATACCAGCCAACCCAACACTTTTCGTGAAGCTATTTTCCAGGATCCAAATCTTCATTGTTTACTAATAATTATATAATAGCATACAACTGAACCAAATCCTAAACAACCATCCCTACAGCAAATTAATCGTCTTCTCTTCTAAGCAGCTCCCAAGGTTGAAGTTAAACACACAAGCGTTTGCGCAACCAGAGCCTCTTCCCTGGCCCTTTTCCTTTCATTCATCACTCAGCCTCTTCAGCTTCGGCAGCGGCAATCTCTGAGTCCAGGAGGGAGATGAACTGCTGGCTCACATGCTTGGCAACTGATATCATATCGAAGATGACGCTTGGGTCCAGCCCTGCACCTCCCCTCTTGGTAAGCCCGCATATTTGACCGTGCCTGTTGACTGATACCGACACTGCAGAACTCATCTGGGATTCTTCCTCTGACGTGGCGTCAACGATGTAGTGTCGACCCACCTGCCATATGAAACATGTACAGGGTGGGTGCTGCATTTTATGTGAAACATACATAGATAATGCACGCATAATAAGGCAATTGTAGCTGCTGGTGTGGTGCCCAATTGGTTGCGTATTCTACAGAAAGAAATTCATCCTATGATGATACTATAAGGTATCTAAGTCTAGTGTGACATGAATAGTATTGAAGCTACTCAATATTTTGTATCATAGTCTAGATAGCTCAAAACTCAGGGTACACAAACTGGAGGTTGGACCACTTTTTAAACACTTTAAACACAACCATCATGTAATCAAATAAAACATATGTCTACCTTGGTTAATGTAATAATAACAGGCACACTGGAGGTGTCGAACTGCAGAAATTCCTCATCACTTACATCAACTTCAGGCTCCTCGTCAGATGCAGTACTAACAGAAACATTAACTTTTGGTATACCTGTATCACTCAAAGCAACCTGCATGTACATGGAATGTTAGCACCCCACAAATGTGCTAACTGCACTGTATTGGGTCAAACTGTCAACTAATGCGCTGGCTATCAGGCAGTATAACAACTCATAACAAGGACATTTTGCGTTTTACATTCACAAAAACACTTAATCTCAAATAGAATCATCTGAGGATATGCCAAGGCTGTCATGCCACTTGGCCAGACTTTTAAACATAAAAGTGGGATTCACAGAAATGCATCAGTGAATTTTGGGGGTAGTAATTCAATCGTCTACAAAGCTCACCAGGTATTGTTAAGTTAGCACAGATAAAAAGGATCTTCTCACAAAAAGAAAGTAAAACAAAAAGGGGGATGGAGAAAAGAAGTTAAATGGAAAGGTTAAGGTTAGACCCATCATCTGCTGAAAAGTGTAACTTTCACCCTTAACTAAAACTAAACACTGGTTCCTAACTTCCAAAGTCAGAAGGGATCATCAGATCAGAGAACCTTTGTAAGAATTTAGAAGTAATGTTGTGGACACATTTGTTGGCAATGTCTATCAACTCCAGAAACCAGAGTGGCAAAGTGAACATGCATGGGCACGGGAAGATCAGATTAGGAGGGAGGAGATTTAGCTTAGTTAGTTAAGTTGTTATGGTATGTTAGTGAACGTCTGGATATAAAGGCTGAGGTATTCATCTTTGTAATAGTCGAAGAAATAAACTCTCATGTTGCTAGCGAGTTGTATTGGACCGTGGTGAGGAACTCTTCCTCATCCCCCACGATCATGACAGCTCCTTGCCAAGTCCACCTCACTATCCCCTGCATTCCAATCCAAGCTCACATCAACTCCTTTCCCCCCTTCCACACTCCTCTCTGGTGGCATCATATCAAATAACAAAATGGGAATTGGCAAACTATAATATGGACTATTATGGAGTTCTCAAGGGTGAGCAACTTCTGGATGGCAGCATAAGATGGAGTTGTTATATGCTTATGCCCAAATTGAAACATAAATTCAAGAAAATGAGATGGTGAATGCAGACTCCATTTTAAGGAAACATCCTTTTTTATATAAGGGAAGGAAACATCAGCTTAAACAGCTGCATAGCATTCAATGTGCCTGCTGACTATCTGCACAAAGTTTAATAAGGCTGTCAATAATAACATTTCAATAGCAAGTGGTCATGTTATCGTATTCCTATTCAAGAAGTAAATAAACAGAAAATTTTGCCAAAGCTTGGTCCTCGGTAGTAGTTCAACACCGGGATGTATAGATCAGTATGTGTAACCTTTGATTGGAGACAGTCTTTTAAGTTCATCAGTCATCAGATGAAATTATTTGAAGCCATGCATAACATTTACCAAATCATGTTAAGGTAATTAATGTGTATCATGGAAGAACCTCCATCTAATGGCAGAGTAAAAAAATTATGGCATTTAGTTCCATTATTGAATTTCTAGTCTTTTCCATACCAGATCCACTGATAATTGTCTATGAGGAAATAGATAACACTTCTCCGCCAATAAATTTGCAAAGTGGGAATGCTAGGTTCCATTCAAAAGCCACCTTTATTGCAGCAGCTAGTGCATCTAGCAAATTACCATCAGAACTGACCACAAGCCCATCAATGTACAAATCCCAGCAGACCTTTCCCTCAACAACAATCAGGGACGACAGATCAATTGCAGCACCTGAAATGAGAATGTTGTTATGTGACACTGACAGATGTGCTATCAATTTAATGCAGTGTAGTAAACTACATGGCAAAAAAAATATTGTTGGTGTAAGTTTGAATTGAAAGAAAACTGTATACAAGCAAACAAATGGATAACAACATGAGAATCAATCTCATTAAAGATTTCTTGACTATAAAATGCAATTGGATCAAAGCAGAAGAGCTGCAACTGGTTAACACACTAATCTCTAAATGAAATCTTCACAGTAACCTGGAAATTTGAAGAACTGTCACAGATATGAAAGTTCAGCAACTACAGCACATTAAAATCGCCTTTATAAATAATGTAGGATGACTGGCAGAAATAATGGCATGCATTTATTTTTTGTATACATCGTCCATAATAACACTAACAACATTTAGGTACTACACCTGCAACTAAATAGGCATGACAATGGCAATCGACAGTGCTGATTTGTGATGCCACTCTAGTTGGTGTATCTAAGAAAACATGCTTAATACCATACATCCAAATTAGTAGGTATAATCCACTAGTTAGCAAAAGCTTAACCTAAGGAAAGGTATATCTAACTAATTGTACTACCAACCATAACGACACAAATAATGATGTCAACCATGTCCAGTAATTATAACTGGTGATAGAGAAAAACAATGAAGATATTAGGAGTATCAAACTAAAGAAGATCAGTGTACACAGACCATGTCAAATACAAGGATTTTAGGGAGGCAATAAAGTTATATCTTACCAGCACCACTTTTACCACCCAGCAAGCATCTTTGTAGGGAAACAGAGAGCTCAGCAGATAATTCTTCAGAACCTCTACCCTAGAAAAATCCAAATAGTGGAAATAAGATATGCATACAAAGTTTTTTTTAACGAAAATATGCATACAAAAGTTAAACCATAGAATTTAGACCAGAATGAAATCTGAAAAGGAACAAATAAATTTTTCCTTTCTAGCAGAATTGTCTTCTACCAGGCAATCGGTAAAAGACTGTTTTTCTACCAACTGGAATCAAATGAGCAAATCTAGAAAAGGAACTTACCCTGCAGAAGAACCTGTAAATAATAAAGGCTGCTAGTAATAAAATATCAAATAACTATTATAAAAAAACAATTACTGACATGCTTCTTCAAATGAATCCCAGTGACTTCTTTATTTTTCATAGTCAACAACTTTGTTGCTTCTCCGTATTCAATGTCACATCACTAGCATTCAAACATAAATTTTTTTTGAAAGAACCGGCAGGAGCTCTGCCTTTCATATAATATAGGAGCAAAAAGAGTTTGTGTACAGCAAAGGAAGGTTTAGGAGGCCAAATTTAGAGAAAGAACAGGGTGCCTGAGCCCCAAGGGCGGCCAGCCCTGCAGCAGAGACAAAGCAAAAACACTAAACCCCCCTATCCAAAGCTCTTCGCCTTTGCTCGATGTCCTCTCAAACATAAAGTTTGAGCAAAGCCTATATGCAAGAATTTGAATAAAGTCCAGAATCCAGACTATTGGTTATTTTCAATTGATCAAGTCACAGCAAATCACCAACCTCAAACATAGGCTCAGCGGTTGGGCTACAGTCAACAAAAATGGAAACTTTTCCTTTGTCAGGGTGAAGAATGCTTGGTTTTCCCAGTTCAGCCTGCAGATGACGAGCCATCAAAAACAAAGAAAGTCAAATAAAATGATAGCGTGGAAGAGGTACAACACACTATTTGTAATGAATGTATTTTTATCGAGTTTATTTAAGTAGCAAATATCAACAGACAGATAGACACCAACTAGTTGAATCTCTAGCATAATGTTTATTGTCACCCAGAACAGCTCAAACAAAACTAGCATGGTGATTTCATCAGGGTTCACAGCTTTAGATAACAAAATTGAATTAAAGAATTAGCTTTGCAATATAGGTCTAATGCTTAATGACAATCAATAACAAACAACCTCATTGTCTTGGGAACATCAGAGTTGCGTGGTAGGCATTTTAAAGCTAAATCGAGAATAGAAGATGGCGTACAGAGGATTGAACTATTAAACATGCAAAAATACTAGTCTTGCCCTATTTGCAGCAAAATGTGAGCAAGGACAGGATGGTCTCTTACCTTGACGCTAGCTATTATTTCAGTGGCTCCCAATCTAACACGCGCTGAGCCATTCGCCTGTAACAAGCACCAATCCCGAAGTAACATAAACCCGCAGGCGCAGTGGCATTCCAGAAAAGAAGGAAAAGAGAAAGGCATACGGATGCCTCCCCCAAGCGAGCTCTGAAACCTACCTGTGGAATGACTCCGGTTTGGACGGAGAGGGCCCGGAACTGCAATCGCCTGCGTCCATCAGTGCGAAGGTCCTGCGCAATGCCGCCGCGGATGAAGTGCTTCTCCCCTTCAGAGAGGCCCACCATGGTCCTGGACACAGCGGGACAGAGACGAACACAGCATAAGGGAAGGGAAGAGATGGGGTGCCTGAGGAAAGGGAAGAGATTGGGTGGGAGTACCTGGTGGGTGCTCGTCGCCGGCGAAAAGAACAACCAAAGCCTCAGCGTCTGGCTTAGGGCGGCGGCGGCGGCCGACCAGTCATCCGAGAACGAGAGGAGAGCGAGACAGACAGACACAACGAGAGGCAGGTTGCATCGACAACAAGGGCTTCTTTGGCGGCCGTTTTTTTTTCCCATTTTGATGAGGCGGTGTTTGATCTAGGATATGCTACTCTATTTTATTCGTCTATTTTTCTTATATTTTATTTAATTCTAATTATTAATTTATTTTTTTATCTCATTTCTCATTTTTAATATCTAAACACCACATGACAGCTTTTTTTTGATTGTTTTTGTTTTTCTCTCCCTTGTTGATTTCATATTTATTCTCGGACATTTTTGTTGGATAGCACAACATTATTTTAAATACAATAAATAATAATAATATTTATGATAATGAGTAAATAGAATTTTGTTTATATTTCCTTAAGATTAAATTTTCTTTTATTGAAGCTAGAAGCCACTTTTACAAGAACACTATAACAATATTTTTTAAAATAAAATAGTTGTCTCTTTGTGATAATTTTGCAAGTGAATATTAAATATTTTTGTCCTAAACATGAAACAATAGTTTTTGTAAACTAAGAATATTGCTAACCATAATAAAAAAAATTGGTATTGACTCATTAAAAATTTATTTTCTGTGCTCCAATAAAAACTAATAAAGAGTACCGACAATTCAATATCACCTATTAAGCCATCCTAGCACTCTCTTTTGTTCTATAATTTACTTTCTAAGGACTTTTATGTTGTAACAAGGTTAAAGGTTAGGATACAAAATATTTTAGTAAGATAAATGGTATTTTATATTGAGCTGAAATCATAAGATTAATGGTATCTTTTCAAAATATGAAAAGCATCGCTTAATAAGGTATTCATCATCTGTTGATTGGTAAGTAGTGATCAAGAAGAAAGAAACAAGGGCAGTTATGAACTAACTTAAGTGTATATAACACGAGGACCTAGAGTAGTAGATCCATGTCTAATGTCATATCTAATAAGGCAGTTTTCCACAGGTCCTCTTTCTTTTCTTATTCATTTTTTTTCTTTTCTCTTTTTGGCAACAGAGACACCATGGTAGTCCAAGCTATACATACTTGAACAAAGGCACAAGGCACCCCAAGGCCAAGAAACAGAAAACTCAGCTCCAGAACTACACCAACAAGGGAATCTAGTTTAATTTAATCATGTTGAAGAAACTTCATCACCAGAATAGAAAGTTCACAAAGAACAAAAATTTGTCCAAGAACATCTTGTAACCATGGGAGCATTCGATTATTCTAAGTATAAATGTGTGATCCAGCAAGAATTCATTATTGCAAAGCCAGGCTTCACAGCAAGTGCGCAAGGTCAGGACTCAGGAGTAGCCCTGCTTTTATGCGCCCCATTCTTATACACACATACAGATAGGCTCCAGAAACCGGTCTACACGGTCAGTTCCGTCCTCGAGACAAGAATGCCATCCGTATCGGCGTAGAGCCACTCGCCGTCGCAAATCCTGGTTCCAGCAATGTTGACGGGGACATGCTTCTCCCCCATCCCCTTCTTGTTTGCCTTCATAGGGTGCGAGCTCAGAGCTCGGACACCAATGTCGCAACCATTGATCTCATCAACATCCCTGATGCAGCCGTTGACCAGAATACCAGCCCACCCATTGTTCTGTGCCTGCTGGACAGGGTTGCCACCAAGAATGGCACAGCGCATGCTCCCACCACCATCAACCACAAGGACTCTACCGTGGCCTTTCTCCTCAAGGAACTCGCGGATCAGAACATTGTCCTCGTACACCTTGAGTGTGACGATAGGGCCGGCGAAAACCTGGCGCCTTCCGTAGATTTGGAAGATGGGCTGGAGAGCACGGAGCTCGCCGTTCATAATTAGATGAGGATTAGCATCGCATACTTCAGCGGTGGCCAACGGCAAGGAAGCCATATTTTAGTTTCGCTCCTGCTGTCAAAAGAAGACATGAAAATAAAACACTGGGCAGAATGAATCAACAGAAGAAAACCATTGCATGCACAGCAGTAGCAAAGATTCTCTAAAGAAAAAAACTCTTTGAATTGAGCATATAAAACTAATAGAAGCAGGACAGCAATTACGACGGGGTCCTGAAATTGAATAACAGCAGTATAATGAACACCAGGAGATAAGACTTCCCCATCACTCAACTATTAAACTGATCTGTAGCACGGTTTGAGAACCATTTTCCTATTATTACTGCATCGATTTGGTCAGTGAGAATCGACCAAGAGACACACAGTTATAGCTGAGAAACATCAACCACCATAGCAGCCTTCGCTAATGTTAAAGGTTCATTCCATCCAAAGTATTTGAAGTTTGTTTAACAAGCCGTATAACACTTGGGCGGGCTATGTATGTACCTTTGGCTCACATATATACATCCAGATTCCAGAGCAGAGTTGAGCTGCTGGGTCCATGAAATGAAGCTTGAGCCCCCAAAGGCCAAAGTGGAACGAAAACATAAGATGTGTGCCTCACTCGGCCCAAACAAAAGCTCAGAGTTTTGAATTAAACAGGTAATCTACTAACACAGATGGCTGAAAGCTAAGTGCTGGGTCGTGATTACCTAGGACTGGAGTGGATAGGGAAAGGAATAGGTACCCCAGTTAATAACATTCATTCATGAACTCTTGCATGCATTAGTTAGCGGAAAAATTGCAACCTTGGATCTGTCTGATTAGATAATACAGATTCTAAACAAACAACGAACGAGGGGAGGGACAGTGATAGCGATAGATAGGGTGGGGATCAGGATGACTCACCAGCACGAGCACAAACGGATCGGATGGGATCGGATCAGATCTCCCGAGAGGAGGGCAGGGAAGCGGTGGCAATGGAGTGGGGTGGAGGATCTGCCGGATCCGGCAGGCGGCGGCGGCGGCGGCGGCGGCAGCAGAGCAGAGCACGCCACACGCCAGGGAGAGGAGGAAGGAAGAAGAGTGGAGAGCCAGCCCTCGCTTAGGATTTTGGGAACGGAATCCACGGAGTGGTGGGGTCAGGGGCTCAGTCAGGCCAGTCGACATCCATCCACTGGTGCGAGCGAGCGAATGCGATGCGATCCGATCCCAGTGCAGTCTGCAGTGAGAGGGTGGACAGTGGGACCGTCAAAAAGAAATACAATCCACGTTTCTTAAATCGATCAAATGGTTAAAATTCTGATTAAAATTATGTCAACAAATGATGACATTTATTATGGTATAAAAAATAATATTAATCATTTACTAAGTGTGTTCTATAATAAATTTATTCATAGCCATAAATATTAATGCTCCCTTCATATATGACTCTTAATCTGTTTGCCTAAAAAACAATGTTCTGGAAGCTGTTGCCACTAATGTGGACTTGTTTGCCCTTGCATATTCAATCTCCGCGTCGCAGGCATGAGAAAATGCGCCACCAGCAACAAAATTTACATCCACCAAGCTTCGAACCTGGCACCCTAGGACTAACACCAGCTGTGCTTACCGTTTGAGCAAAAGAATGTAATCATTGGAAGCACACATACAACCATATGGAAAAACTCTACCCTAATTAACTACTTATTGGTATGCTAAATGCTGACTTAAACGCTATTTTTTTCCTATATGGAGGAAGTACTTACTTATTACAAATTTTGGTAAATTTGATCTAGTTTGACTAGTATAGATCCAATAATTATATTTTTTAGGACAGAGGGAGTAAATTTTAACTGCACTAGAACATTGTTGAGCCTTTCCACAAAAGAAAAAAAGAGTCATTGTTGATCCATTGTGTTTTTTTCGATTAGTGTGGTCCAACCATACAGCAACCGGGCCGTTGTTTTGTTACGAACAGGCTTGGGTAAAATGAACTTTTCACGGCCTCTCTCTTCCAATCTGACATACATCCATGCTTGCACGATGATTTGGCATGCCACCTCAATAAAAACAGTAGCACTGTAGTGTTTCCTCCCTCTCCGATGATAACAATTTAGGGCATGTTTGTTTCCTTTAGTCTCTAAAGTTTAGTCCCTAAAGTTTAGTCCTAGTGTGTTTGGTTCTAGGGACTAAAAGCGCATTAAAGAGAGGCATGTGCTCTCACAACTTGAACTTTAGTCCCTTTTAGTTCCTTCTTACTGACTAAAGCTACTAAAGTTTAGTACTTCCAAAAGCAAGGGGCGTTTGGAAGTTTAGGGACTAAAACGGACTAAACTTTAGTCACTAAACTTTAGTCCTAGTGAAACAAACAGGCCCTTAGATTTCCATGTAAAAAATGGCAATCATAGAGTTGCAATCGAGTGGCAAATAGTTAAAGGTCAATTAGAACCATGCCATTATGAATTTCATATGCGGAAAAACTACCATTACTATTCACAATATTAGAAAAATGGCATTACAATTCACAATATTAGAAAAATGGCATTACAATTGTCAGCACATCTGAAACTTGCCCTTTTGTACATGTGACTCTCCCTTGGACCCATCTGCATTCTGCGAGCACCTCTTAGTGCATCTGTTCGCGTCAATTGTTCGGTGAATGATGCCTTAGTTTCTTGCTTATCTTCCATTCAAAGGTCCTCTTTGGTAGATCTCTGCCTTGACCGCTCAAGTCCATCCGTTGCATCCTTGGAACCAAATACCTTTTATCCTATCAAACATTGTTAGTTCCATTAGTTATATTATCACTAAATCACCAAATCACAAAGACCTTATTATGGTCCATTTTTCTTACATTATTTTTTGAACCTCATCCTTTTTAGAAACCGGACTTTACACATCACCCTACTAATGGGTTAGAATCCAACCCTTACCCAATCCAATCCATAATAAATTATCTTTCTATTTCAATCCACCCCACTCCAAATTCTTATAGTTTCAATCCAACTCACTCCAATCCACAAACCAACTAAACCCGTAGGTTTGTTAAAAAACCCATAGGTCCTACATTGAAGCTGAGCCCTAGAAATAAAGGCTCGCGTTTACACCTTAAAATTTTATCAAAGTTAGCTAAAACTTTTAAATACGTTTCAAAATATCATGAAGATAATCTATGCCAGTTAGCACATCAAGATTTGCACATGGGCCCCACATCGAAGTCGGACTCTAGAAATAAAAGCTCGCGTTTACTTACACCTTAAAATTTTATCGAAATTAACTAAAATTTTTAAATACGTTTCAATATGTCATGAAGATAATGCGTGCCCGCTTAGCACATCAAAATTTGCATATGGGGCCCCACATCGAAGCCGGACCCTAGAAATAAAAGCTTGCGTGCACACCTTAAAAATTTATCGAAATTGACTGAAATTTTTAAATGCATTTTAAAATGTCATGAAAATAATTTATGCCAGTTAGCACATCAAGATTTGCACATGGGCCCCGCATCAAAGCCGGACCCTAAAAATAAAAGCTCGCGTTCACACCTTAAAATTTTATCAAAAATAGCTGAAATTTTTAAATACGTTTCAAAATATCATGAAGATAATCTATGCCAGTTAGCACATCAAGATTTGCACGTGGGCCCCACATCGAAGCCAGACCCTAGAAATAAAAGCTCGCGTTCACACCTTAAAAATTTATCAAAATTGATTGAAATTTTTAAATACGTTTCAAAATGTCATGAAGATAATCTGTGCCGCTTAGCACAAAGAAATTTGCACGTGGCCCCATAATGAATTTGGACCTAGAAATAAAAGCTCGTTTTCATACTTTAAAAAAAAAGAATCAAAATCTCAACCCATTCAACCTAATTTTTCGTTAAACCAACCCAACCCAATCCACTAAGTAAATCAATCCATTCAAACCCATTAGAAGTGTACCCATATAAGAATCCAACCCATAAAATCTATTTCAACCCAAACCATTAGCAGGGTGATTTACACACATAAAAAAAATATTAATACTCCCTCTCGTCCTTGAAAGAAGTGATTTCTAGAGTTGTCCTAAGTCAAATTTTTTTAAACTTTGACCAAATTTTTAGAAAAGAGTATTAAGACTTATGTTATCAAATTAGTATCATTAGATTTACCACGAATATATATTTTCATAATGTACTCAATTTATGTCATAAATATTGTTACTTTTTTCTATAAAGTTGGTCAACGTTAAAAAAATTTGACTGGCACGGTTTCTAGGAATTACTCTTTTCGAGACGAGGGGAGTATCTCAGTTAATCCATTCTCTGCCAAAATAAATAAAGATAACTTCAATAATAAGAGGTACTATAAATATATATATATATTTTTTTGAAACTACTATAAATATAATACGTAAAACATATGCAATTGTCTAACGATCCATGAGTGGGGAAGACATTTCTAATTATGTTTATATCTGTTTTCATCGTATATGTGTAAATAAAGGCTACTGGACCAAAATGGACAAACCTGTGGAAGAAACACGCTACTAAAATTAGGTTCTTCATTTTTCTGGATGAAGTTAATCTTCAACTACACAGGATCAAGCACGCCCCAGATATTGAACTTATTTATGGCTAAGTTTAATGAACTAGCTCGTGTGCCTGATGCCGGTAGCATGCCGCTTTTCTTGCGTCACATGTACAGATTTTGCCTTCCTTTCCCGTAACCCTCTTCCTCTTTTTTTTTTCCAAATACAAATAAATAAATTGCACAGTGTACTTCACCTAAAAAGAAGGTTCTGCAAACAGCGCAGTTAACAGTGAATGAGATTGTTGTGGGGTGGGTGGGTGTGTGTGTGTGTGGGGGGGGGGGAACAGGAGCTAGCTAACATGAATCTTTCATGTACATTCCACAGCCCTGCTCAAGTTCCAGTCTACCTTCTCCTGTTACATCAAAATCAAGGCGACCACAGCAGACCCAAGTTCAATCGGACACCAACAAATGACAGTTCTTGCAAAAGCCATGTCCAGACAGCACAGAATTATGCATCTCAACCAACTATTAAACTATAGACAACAACTCAGCATCTTGCACCTCTAGGTGGGCTGCGATGCACGAGCCCGTGCCGCCGCTCTCTCCAAGGCCTTGAGCCTGTTGGCCTCCATGCGCGCCATCTGCTCCTCAGTGAGCTCAATCTTCGCCCGCTTGGGGCCGTCGCTGGCTGCTCCATCCTGGGTTTTCTGCGCCAGCGAGTTAACTTCTTTTGGAGCCGACGGCTCTGGAATTTCTTTATTGGTTCCCTCACCAGACGGGATGCAGGGTTCCTATTGTACATCAACAGCAGTACACAAGTTCAGGCAAGTCGCACATTGTATAGGGCTTATGGCTTGTCATGGATGAAGAGGGCATAAACTTACATCAGCTGTTTTTTCATAGATTTCATTAAGCAAATCTTCTTCCATGGGATCCACATCATTGGTCTCCATCAGTGGATCTGCATCTTCTTGCACAGGGTCAGTGACATGGTTGTCTGATAGTGGAGCTTCAGTACCGAACATTGGGTCTTCAGCTGCAGTTCCATCTGCAATAGGGGTCACACAATCACGTGGGGGCAAACATTACAGGAAATGCAGTTCTGGTGGAAGTTTACACCTATCCATGCACATTGCTAACAAAAACAAAGAGCTCATACCAGGTTCACCTTCTGGCATGTCTTCATAAACTGGTGGTTCATGCAGAAGTGTAGGATCACCCCCTCTGGCAACCCTGTCCCTCAATTCAGAAACACACCTCTAGTGAACAATGCAAAAGAACACACATGTCAGAAATAACAAGGTCAAGGCAGTGTCAACGAGAAAGAAAATGTTGAGTTTCTGGTGAGAATGGTGATCGTGCATGCAAACAGAAGAACATATCACTTTGCAAACCAGTTTTGGCTAAAAATTCAATGACGCATGAGCTGAAATCTTCCTTGGTACCAAAGTCTAGCCATCAACAGGTCATGCTTGAAATAATAGATTTTACATTTGAAATTTAGCTCTTCCTTAAATAGAGAACGGCTCGGTGGCATGTTTACCACAAGCATACTATTCTTTTAACAGGGGCAAATATGATTGACCCCTGAAAAAAAAAAAAAAACAAAAAAAGGAAAAGAAAAAAGAAAAGAATAAAAGACTGATGGGAAAGATCATGGAGAAATGTCTACCTAAAATGGGGATTCAGTCTATAGCTTAGTGTTTTTATGACTGCAGGTCTGTTTAGGGCGATAAGGAAGACTAGGAACAAGATAGCCATTGAAAAGAAATTTCCCAAAACTCCTACTGAGGTTATCTTTGATGCAGAAGTGGTTGGTGCTGCACAACGAGGACAAAGGAACAATCCTTACGATGACGGATAAAATCAAGACGTGGATGTTGAATTTAAAATCTGGGAGCTTCATGAGTTCTGATGTTGTCGAGTTGTAATAACTAGTTTAGTTTGCTCAGTCTTGTAAGCTGTAACCCCCCAGCATTGCTTTCTTAAGAACAGATAATATTCTCGTATAAAAAAAAATGTGCTGCTAAGCTTTGGAATCTGGCTCTTTTGTGTTTCTTGTAGCAGTCCTCTAAATTTTCAGTTGAGATTTATAATTGATTGACAACAAAGTGCAGGTACCAAAAAAAATTAAATTAAGTACCTGAGCTAACAATACACCGACTTTAGGTCTTAATTCACTCTAGTCTGTTAATTTTATTTGCAATCACAGGGAATCAATGGCTCAAAGCAAAACAGATAGCTTACCCTGACGCGGTTGCCGGCACCCAATTTCTCAACTTTGCGCACAAACTGTTCAAAAGAGTAGTAAGGGATCAAACGAGAGTGCCAGTCCGTGTAGAGCTTGATGAGATTGCCAAGGTCCTCCACCTGACAAGGAACTAGGAGGTGAGAGAATAGACACAGATATCATGGTTGCGAGATGAATCGAGTCAAACTGCCTGCCTGCCTGCTATGCCCGTGGTTGTTTGTTATTCATGGACGGATGGATTCGAATTCGATTGATGGTCTCGAAACGGAACAGATGCGTTTTGATAAATGAAAGGAAACGAATGACTAGTAGCACCTACCTCATGGCCTGGGCGGGCGCGGGGCTTGAATGCCTTGGGGAAGTAGCGGAGCACGAAGCCGATGCCGCCGTCGGAGAGGAGCAGGTCCGGCGTGAGCTTGGGGCGCGTGGCCCTCTCCTTCTTCTTCTTCTTGCCCTTGCCGTCCTGCGGCTGCGGTGGCGCCCCATCGTAGGTCCCGTCCCCCTCCGGCGCCGGCGCCGCCGCCGGGGGGCCTGGGCTTGGCGCTGAAGCGGGAGGCGGCAGAGGGATGACTGGGTTTGGTGGGTGCGTCGGCATCGGAGGCGGCGGCAGGTGCGGAGGAGGGGCAGTCGCGGGACCAGTGGCCCGGGCGGCCGCACTTGAAGCAGCCCGTGGGCGCCGCCGCGGCCATGGCTGGGGTTAGGGAATCGGGAATTGGGGATGGATGGATGGATCTTGCTCCTGGCACTGGGCAAGGGGAAAGGAAGAAATGGAGGGTTTTGGCGGGAATCGAGAGGAGAGATGGCGCCAAGAGCGAAAAATAGGCAGGAAAAAAATAAAAAAGATAAAAGGGGCATTCCGAGAATTGAACTCGGGACCTCTCGCACCCTAAGCGAGAATCATACCACTAGACCAAATGCCCTTTGTTGAGAGGAATTGCTGCGGTTGATATCTCTACAAAAAGAACAGCGCTGCGTCAGAACCTCCCCTTCACCATCCACCGGATAACACTATCCCTTGAATTCAGTGCGCGTCGCCCTGTTAGAACAAGGCTACTAGGTCTCTGCTCTATTGGCTATTGCCCATCAACTAGGTTTATAAGTTCATCAGCGTTCCTCGTAATATTGTTACCTCAAGGTGTCTAGATTTTTAGGTTATAACTCAATGAAATCTAATTGTCCTCCCAAACCTAACTAGGCGAACGCATATACTCACAAAATCACGATGTCGAATCTAGAATAATCATCATAGATTGTAGCACAATAGGGCATGCCAAATGTATGAAATCACACTTGTTTCCCTTTTTTTAGTGTATATATGACCATGAGATGGAATGGGGGCATGTTATTCGGCTACCTAAAGAGGTCAGGCTATCTTCTTCACATGGACAATGCAAGATCGATGGATCTCCAAAAGGTCTAACTTTATCCATCATTTTTATTAAAATGTATAAAAAACCGAAAAAAACTAAAAATAAAATTAAATTTTAAAAAAGTGGATTTTAAGGTGAATCTATACATATAAGTTTTATATTTTCAAACTAAAAAAAAATATTTTTAAAATCCAATGATGTCAAAATTTTTCAAATTTGAGTTTTAATATCCCCTTTATGATTTAATGGGCCAAACCTTGTCCTTTTTTTTTTTTTTCAAACTTCCATACGTCAAATAAATACTAAACGAACTCAAATTTGAAAAAATTTGACACCATGACCATAAATCATGGAATTTTTAGCATGTTTTCGGGTTTTTTAAAGAGGCCAAATTATCTTCTTTGAACATTTGCCCCCACCCACCTCCATGCAAGATCGATGGATCTACTTGAGCTCCCGATTGAGGTCGTAGCTCGTCCACGCCTAGCACTGTTGTTGTCATAGTGGGCGCTAAAGTTGATCACCACATGTCACCCAATGAGGCATCCTTCTTCATTGTCAAACTCTAATACGGGATCTAGTGGGTAGTGGTGGGGAGCAACAATAGAGAGGAGAGGATATATATTTTTTATTCCTTTGGACTTGCTCCCATGTATGGGAGAGCTAGTTCTCTATGAAATTGACGTCACAATGAATAGGAGTCAAATCCTAGTCTCTAGGAGTGGCTTGGAACCACCCATCAAAGAACGCTCTTAGTGACGCTTTTAGTAAACATCACTGGTGAAATGTCACTAGATTAAAGAATTTATTGTTGTGATATGAGCCGTCATTTTTCAAATTTGTTGTTGTGCTATGAGGATAGTGTTATGCTCCCTCATACCACCCATACAATTTATTATTGCAATTGCAATGTGCCCCTACCTAATATTAGTGCGGTTAATATGTTTCTTGGCTCGGCCTCGTATACCAAGCTTGTCTACCTGTCGAAAAGTTTGCAATTTTGATCCTCTATTTATGTGCCTCTTGCTTGAGTATTCGTCCAGCTAGCACTAGCAATGAGAATTCACAAAAATTAAACCTAATTCTCAAATATTTCTCGGTCAATAAATTATCTTGCCAACTGACCAACACTATAATAATTTAAACAAAACGGTAATGCCAAAGGCAGCAGACGGATGCACCAATTTTTAATGTCAGCATAACTATCTTATTATTTATATGTTAAAAGAAACGAAACCAAACAGTATTGAATCATGTTTATAGACATATAAATAAATTTGAGTTCGTTTAAATTTTGGAAGTTTGAAAAAAAAAAAAAAGAAAAATTTCCCATTAAATCACTCAAAAATAAGAAGAGTTGAAAAATTTTGAAATCATTATTTTTTGGAATTTTTTTTAGCATTTTTTAAAAAAAATTAAATTTGGGGCTTTAGCAAAAATTTTTTTGAAAAAACCGCTCAAACCGAAAAAACCCCCTACCGTGCAAAATCGGTTCAAACCGACCGGTCCCTACCGTTTGAAAATTTGAATTTTGAAATTCAAATTTGAATCAGTGACAGGGGAAACCCTGGTGACATATAAATAATAAAAGCTTGGTCACATTTCCTTTGAAGAAGAGCATATAAATAATCGGAGGCGGGGCGAATAATTTAAACAAAACGGTAAGGGACGCTTGTGACCATATCTCGTTCCCAACAAAACAATAATCCTCACATCACTGGCCTTTGCCTGCACGAAAGCATGCGTCCTCTCTATAATATTTTTTTAAAGCAAAGGCAGGAGCTTTGCCGCTCAATTAAGAAAAGTGAAATTTATGTACAAGGATAGCCACACGTGGTGCACAACACACGAAGAGCTGAACCACCCACGCGACACGAAAGAGTACAAAACTACCACGAGTCATTGTTGCCGAGCATGGTTATAAAGAAACCCGCAGCTCCGATTTCTCATTGCAGACCCCAGACGAACCTAACAAAAACAAGCAGACATCCTAAAGAGAGAGGCCGCGATAGGTCACCGCTGCCAAGTTCAAACCCTGAAGAGCAGCTCCGATTTCCTATCTTAACCTTCCGCCCCACCTGGGCTTATGCTAAAGCTCTGAAGCAATCCATTCGACGAAGAAGGGAGGATCGCCTTGTGTCATCGTTGCCGAGCCACGTCCCCTGACGCAGCAGCTCCGACTTCGCGCTACAAGTCCCCCTCCACACGCAGACTGGGCGCCGAGAAGCGAAGAGCATCCTCCGAAGCCGATGTCGTGGCCGAGACGAAATCCAACAGCGACGCCTTCATGAAGGGCATGATGTCGGAAATGCCACCATCGCTCGTCCAATATGGACAGGGCTTTCATCCGTGGAAACCAGTGCTTGGGAACACGACACCCTCAGCAGGGAAAGCGGCGCCCATGGGCGTCACCGTCGCAAGGCTTTCCCCCAAAGGAGTTCCCCGCACAATGTCAGGCCAAGACCCTGGACCCTAGCATGTTGTCGCCCGCCGCCATCACCGCCCAAATGAGGGGCAACGACGCCATCGCCGCCGCCGCCGTCGGCGCCCCGCCACGCCGCAAATTGCGCCCAGCGAAGCGCAGCCCGCCCGCCCACCACCGCACCACGAAGGGAGCGCCCGCCGCCGCCCTCTCGGCAGCCAGCAGCGGCCATGCCGGCGGCTTGCTCCGGCGGCGGCGGCACGGGGGGGAAGGGGAGGGAGGGAGCCGCTAGGGTTAGCGTCTCCGCCCGTGTCGCTCGCCACGTGGGAGCGACACGGGGGCCTAGTTCTAAGTATTGCTAGCATCTTCTCTCTATAATATAACAATGCATACTTCCTCTGTTGCAATGTTTTTTTCACGAGCTCGGCTAGGCTCATATCTCACTAAAAGGAAAAGAGTTTGAAAATGTTTTAGCTTTTTTAATATGTTAATTTTACTATGTATCTAGATATACTATATATTTAAGTACATCGCAAAGTTATTAAATATAGAATACTAAAAGTATTTAATAATTTATAATTGAGGGAGCATAGTACTATATGTCTGTATGTACACTTTCCAGTAGTCACAAAAAAAAACTGTTTGTATCGATATTATCGATGCCCTGGGTGCAAAGATGTGTGTTATGTTACGACGTATATAACTATATATATACAATGTGTTCCGGTTGGTTGGAGCCATGCATCGCGCTCTATGCACGTGATGCCTCGTGGCAGTACCATAGAGTGTCCTTGTTAATGAATTGATTAAATGAAAAGAGTTGAAAAACCATGCTTTGTCGTCTACTGATGATGGGTAGTTTGAGATGCATGGATGATCGATCGAACTGTTTCGGACTGAGCCAAATAGATGCAACTCCACAGACGTTTAGACTTCTCCGAACCATGTTTTTCACCATGAATTGATTCTAAAGGGAGATGAATAGAAGGCAGTGAAAAGTGGATCCTTCTTTTTTAAAAAAAAAACTTCCAACTCTTACTGTAAATGGAGAAATTTGAGAAATAATTCTTACGACGAAACTAACTCCTTGAGAAAATGCTGCCAAAAACGACCCCATGCATATATATTCTAGTACTAGTACTACTGGTAAACGACGTTACTAGGAGGCGAGTGGGCAGGCAGGCATGTGCTAGCAGTGTATAATATACGTGTGTTCATATAAAATAATAGCACTATTAATATATAATAATGTCCTTTCAAAAAAAATATTAATATATAATAATGCTTGATTCCTTCATCATATCATAGTAAAATGTAGTATATGGTTGCCGGCCTCGTGGAGTGGGTCAGGGTCACAGCACTGCAGTCGATCTGCATGCACGTCTTCTGCACCTTACCTCCTCCGGCTCCGATCCGCATGATCGATTAGATGAATGAGAGGAGATTCAGATCGGATCAGAATCACCCAACACTCTCTGGGTCACCTAACCTAAGCAGAATGCATTATTCATGCATGCATACAGTAATGCTGCACTGCGTGTCTGCATCCATCCGCATCATTCAGATCGGATCTCGTCCTCTCCTCTCCTGTGGCCCAGCAGCACAAAACTACACACACACTTGCACTGCAGGCACCAGGCAGGTCATGCCAGGCTAGGCCAGCAGCAGTTTTATTTTATTACTCCTAGACGGCAACGAAAAATACGACTCGATCCATTGCAATTGCACTGCAAAGGTAAAGTCGACGGACGCTACTAAATAAAATAAATAAACTAATAAAATCTTGAGAATAATGGAATGGACAAGGTTGTGCCTCTGCCAAGTACTGTCTGTCGTCCTGCCTGGACAAGTGGAGGTGGAGCACCGGTTGAGAAGAGGACTTAGGCCTTGTTTAGATTGGGGATGGAGAGAGATTGAAAAGTTCTGTAGTTTTTCGTTTGTATTTGGTAAATATTGTCCAATCGTGGCCCAATAAAAAGTTTCTATATTATTATTTTTTTTTTTTTATATTTAATGCCCATACATGGACAAATTGAATGGAGAGAGAGTGAAAAGTCCTGTAGCATTTCGTTTGTATTTGGTAAATATTGTCCAATCATTACCCAACTAGGCTCAAAAGATTCGTCTCGTGATTTAAACTAAACTGTGCAATTAGTTATTTTTTTATTTATATTTAATGCTCCATATATGTGGCTACAAATTGATGTGATGGAGAGAAAATTGGAATTTTGGGGGTGATCTAAACAAGGCCTTACCAGTGGAGAAACTGTGAGCGAGTAGTATAGTTTCTATATATCCTAGGACTAAAGACAATCAGGTTATTCGTCTGATTATATAAGCTGGCTGATAAGACAAAATCAACTGATTTGTTGTGAGAGAAAAATATTATTGAAACGCCTTATTATATAAGCTGGCTAATAAGACAAAATCAACTGATTTGCTGTGAGAGAAAAATATTATTCAAACGCCTAATAAGTCCGACTGATAAGCTGATGGCCGGATCCTCTGTGCCCACTTTCTTCATCCCCACCCACCGCCACACACGAATGACGAGGTATGCAGGCGTTGGCACGGATCTATGTTGGACACACGGTAGGGATGGGCGTTAGACTGAAGCTTTTCACGGTGGGTAGAGGGTGGCGCAACGGCGTTGAGCCGAGGCCAAAGCTCCACACGGCGCAACTGGTCCTCTCGTGCGTCTTTTGCTGCGCGACTTGGCTAGTGCCTTCCGCGGTGGTCCTCAAGCTATAGGCCATGGCGGCCGTGGACTCCACGAGAGGATGTGTGGGAGTGGGGACGGAGCAGCCACTACAAGCCGAATGGGCAACTATGAGCTCTGCGGGGGCGGGGCAGATGCGACACATAAGATTTTCAGGAGAAGCCATAGAAACGATGCCAATCCTCCCAAGGCAAAAGCACTTGTTTCTCCCCTAATTTGAGCGTACACTTGGTTTCTAAATAAAAAAACAGTTTTCTTATCTTTCCTCATTAATGGACTTGCCTTCTACCATTAACATTCCATGTCAAAATGCTGAAGTGGTAAGGTAATAAATGACCACAGAAACTATATATGGTAGTGTCTGCATTGTAAGTGCCATACGATCAAGCAATGAATGTGCCATTTGATAAGGGCCTAAGGTTTCTTCAGTGGGAAATTGGAACAAATGCACTATTTGAGGTGGCACAACAATGAATCGAACCAATAGCTGGAGGATGATGACTCACAAAGGAGGGAGGGAAGAAGCGATGCAAGATTATGAGACGACTCTTGGCAAACAAAAAAGAAAATAAATTTGGGGACAACGATTCAATTGGGCAAGCAAGCACTACAGATCTTCGGCTCAACGAGACCTAATCAGAGAAGACGCTTGTGACATACATGATGTGTATCATGGCCTATCGTTGTTGCCCTTAGGGGGCGCTTGGCGTCCACTAGCCAGGAGAGTGGTGAACACCTCGCCCAGTCACCATCTCCACATGTACACCTGTTGCCTTTGGGGTTTCACCACATCACATAGGGAGCAAAACGGAAAAGAGAAAAGCATTATGTATGAGTGAACCCTCAGGGGTGGGGCTCTGCCCCTACAAGAAGCTTCAATCTATTTTTGTACTAGCAACTAGTGAAACGCCTCAACATACTCTTTATTTGAAGCCCAAATGTAAAGAAATCCTCTAAAACCAAAATTTCACAGTTACCATTTTCACTCTACTAGAACAGGATAGTAAGCCTTTTTTCTGGCCTATGGAAAAAACCAGGTCCTACCGTGTCACCCGACGTGTGGAGAAAGCGGTCCATATATGATCCTACTGAAAATAAACGCCTTTTTGGTTTTCCTACCGTAAGTTTGACTCGATTTATAGAAAATACATGCAATATTTATATCTCTGAATAATTTTGTTAAAAAACTAGGTTCAAAGATCTTTCTGATGATACTAATTATAATACTAATTGATAATATTTATTATTTATAAAAATTGTCGGTATTTATTTCTTGGGAAGCGAAAAGTTTATGTTATTTTGGGATACATTAGGCTACCCTAACACACAAAAACATTAGGTCGTGACATGCATGTGCCAAGCCAAAATAATGGGCTTGAGACTAAATTGTCTGTCTGGCCGTGGAGTCCATGGACTAAAATGGATGCCCTCAACTCGTACACACGAGTCCTTTTCAACATTGAAGTAAAAAAAGGAAAAAAAAAGTCTGTATCACTCCAACTATTGAGGGTAAATTACTAACCCCTTCAACTATGAAACCGTATATAATAGACAGTTTCATAGTTGATGAGGTTAAGTAGTTCACCCATCATAATTAAATATATAATTTTAATAGTTGAGAGGGTTAAATAATCTACCTTTAATAGTCAGAAGGTCCACAAGTATCGTATCACATTTCTTGATCTAAAAAATTATTGACTATGATCTGTCCTAATACGTGGATTCAAATATAATTTTGAAAATGAGCAGTGCCAGAAGAAATCACTATATATACAAAGTAAGCCTGGACAAAATACCCGATACCCATTACCCATACCCGAATTACCCGAACCCGAGGTACCCGATCCTAATTTCGGATACCAATTTTGATTACCCAGAATTAATTTGGGTAATTCGGGTAATATCCCCTGGTACCCGAATTACCTAAACTACCCGAATATATGTCTATTTCTTTGTGTTTGTGATGTGTTGTCAGTTAAACACTTAAACCTATCACTTTACTTGTATATGATTCTCTCTATTTAAACAAGAAATTAAAATATATTATTCTATACAAATTAGTATTGAAATTTTATATAAATTGTTGCTAAAATTATGTATAAATTGGTACTAAATTTTGTGTAGATTGTTGTTTTCTACCAAATTCAGGTATATCGGGAATACCCGAACCCGAACCTGAGCCCGAATTATCGGTACCCAAAATTTTGGGTAATGTTTTTTTTTTAGATGAATTTCAGGTATCAATTTTTATTACCCAAATTTTGGATTACTTAAATTACTCCCTTCATTTTTAAAAAAACATACAATTCTCACATCCCAAGAAGTCAAATGTTACAAATTTTGACTAAAATTATATAAAAAACTACTTAAACTTATGAGACAAAATAAATATCATTAGATTAGTTATAAAATATATTTTTATAATAAATTTAAATACTAATATAAATAAATTTAGTTAAAACATTTTAACGCTATAAACTTATCTTAAAATGGAGGCATAGTTTAAAAAATTCGCGTGACCCGAACGCTTAGGTTTTTTTTTTTTGATAGTTACATATTTTATAAACATACATACGCAAACCCTACCCCTAACGGAGGAAGTACTCGACTAAAAAATTCGAATAACCCGAACGCCTAGGTTAAGAGAATCCTAAAAAAATTCTAGAAAAAGGTGCGAGCACTAGAGAGAGGGTTAAACGGCATGAGACAAAAGCGGGAAGCAAATAAAAAAAAAAAAAACTATGAGCTGTTACCACTTACCACACGTCAGGAGGGAGAGAAATATGGACGGTAGAGAGGACTAAAACGAAAAGTGGCAAAACCCCCGTCTTTCTCTCTCTCTCTCTCCCTTGGCTTCCGGATGAATGTCGACGAGTGCAGCCGCTTCCGCTTTAAAACCTCCTCCCCCGCCGCCTGCAGCATCTGCAGCCCACCTGCCTGCAGCATCTGCCCTTCCTCTGTCCCTCGCGCCCGCCGGCCGGCCGGATCACAGCTGGTAAGACCACCTTTCCTCCTAGCTGGTTGGTCCACCGTGGTGGTCCGTGTGGAGGACTGTCTCTCCCCCTAGATCTGCAGCTACGTTCTTGGGGATCCCCAAATCCTCTGTCCCTCCCCGCGCCCGCTCCTCCGCCGCGCCCACGCCACGCCGCCTGCTCCCCACCGGATCACAGCTGGTAAGACCACCGCCTGGCCTCCCCCGTTCTGGTTGACTTCCCCGTCCACCACCGGTGTCCCCCCTCCCCGTGTGCTTCCGACGACTGTCTCATCCCCTTTGCCTGCAGCCGTTGGACGTTTTTGCGTGCAAAAGCCGTCAGAAACCAAATCCCCCCCTTCCCCTCTGGCCTCTTGTAACGAGTAGTCTTTTTCTCTCTCTCTCTCCATGGATTGGATTGCGTACCCGGTACCCCAGGCGCACGGCTGAAGCTCCCTTCACATCCCATCCTTTTGCTTCTGTTAGAAAAAGGGCTACTCATTTTTGGTATTACATTCTTTTCCCTTTTCCTTTTTTACAGTTATTATTACCACATGGCTGTGCCTCTGTTGTTACCAGTGAGGCAGAGCCTGCCAACGTCTTTGGGTGGGTGGGGGCGCAAAAAAGAGGAGCCATTTGCTGCGAAAAGAATCAGAAAGGGGAATTCCGTAGTACAGTACTCCATAAAAAACATAAAAGGAGATCCTTTTTCACTTTGTTTAATCTTCATATTTAAGAGAAAGTCACAAAGGCCATGACATGATACACCCACCCTTTTCTCTCTCTGTTTCGTATGAATTTTGAATTTAGTTGGGGGCAGTCAACGATTTCTTGATCCGACTGGCAGGCATGTCAACCCCATCGAATGCATGCCTGCATGCCACAGATCTGTAGTAGTATGTGTGTAAGGTTCAAAACATGCTTCAGCATTCTAAGGGAGGTCAGAGTTGGAGCCTGCATGCATGGCTTCTATGCCCAAACTAAAAAGATCTACCTTGCCCATATCCGAATGTTCTCTTCAGATTTGGTTAAGCGGGCAATGATTGCATTGCATTTTAAGCCACGGCTTCAGAAACAAACTGTAGGAGGTTGATGCAGTAGTCCATGTGGGGTTCTACTGTTTCAGTAGGATTTAAAATAGCAAAACCACGTTGTCTATCTTCTGGGATCTGGATTTTTTTGTCCGAATATGTATATGTATGCCGTCTAGGTTGAGGGTCCTCCTTTCTTAGCAAAGTTCTGTGAAGCTTCTCCTTGACTACTGGTTCATGTCTGCACAATGTTATCAAGCTATCCCACATACTATGTGCTAATTTCTTTTCATTCTAGGAATTACTAGATTTTTTGTTCGGCATGCATCATCTCTGTTTTAGTTAATGATAATGCAAGGCTGGGGTCTTAGGAATTGTGCTTCTAGTTATACAAGATTTTTACTTGGTATACAACTATTGGCACTGCAAATTTTGACCATTGCATGTGAATGTGCAGCCACCCTTGACCTGATAGGTTCTTGTTCTGGACCTTATATGGCTGATTCATTCATTTATTCAGTGGTAATGCACCGTCTCTGCATGTTTCTGGAAACATTAGTAGACAGTGGAATGCTAATGTGATGTTGTAGCTGTATCAGTAAAGCTAACTGTTTCAGATAACAATGTGCTTCTTCCCTCAGTTGTTTCTTCCATCGAGTGTAGAAGCTCTTTCAGATATGTGGTTTGCTGTTTATTTTTGGTTAACTTCACTGTTCAGCTAATTCTGTTGTGTGTGTTCTTCCAATTGTGTTCTTTTCAGAAGCATCCTCCACCCATGGCGGACGTGCATGAACCTTTGGTGCGCCGCAAGAGGAAGAAGGTTTTGGTGGACTACTTGGTGCAGTTCCGATGGATCCTCGTGATCTTCGTGGTCCTTCCTATTTCATCTCTGATCTACTTCAATATCTTTCTGGGCGACATGTGGTCTGCCATGAAGTCAGAGAAGAAGCGCCAGAAGCAACACGATGAGAATGTGCAGAAGGTTGTGAAGCGGCTCAAGCAGAGGAACCCAAAGAAGGATGGTCTTGTTTGCACAGCCAGGAAGCCCTGGATTGCTGTTGGCATGCGCAATGTGGACTACAAGCGTGCAAGGCATTTTGAGGTTGACCTTTCTTCCTTCAGGAACATCCTTGAAATTGACAAAGAGAGGATGGTTGCCAAGGTTGAGCCCCTTGTAAACATGGGTCAGATAACCAGAGCTACCTGCCCAATGAACCTTGCCCTTGCAGTCGTCGCTGAGCTTGACGACCTCACTGTTGGTGGGCTGATCAATGGTTATGGAATTGAGGGGAGCTCTCACCTCTATGGCCTTTTCTCTGACACAGTTGTTGCAATGGAAGTTGTTCTTGCAGATGGCCGAGTTGTTAGAGCCACTAAGGATAATGAGTACTCTGACCTTTTCTATGGCATTCCCTGGTCCCAGGGAACACTTGGGTTCCTTGTCTCTGCTGAGATCAAGCTGATTCCCATCAAGGAGTACATGAAGCTCACCTATACTCCAGTGAAAGGGAGTCTGAAGGAAATCGCGCAGGCCTATGCTGATTCTTTTGCGCCAAGAGATGGTGACCCAGCAAAGGTCCCTGACTTTGTTGAAGGAATGGTGTACACAGAAAGTGAGGGTGTCATGATGACTGGCGTGTATGCTTCGAAAGAAGAGGCGAAGAAGAAGGGCAACAAGATCAACTCTGTGGGGTGGTGGTTTAAGCCCTGGTTCTACCAGCATGCTCAGACGGCGCTCAAGAAGGGCGAGTTTGTGGAGTACATCCCAACAAGAGAGTACTACCATCGCCACACCCGGTGCCTGTACTGGGAGGGAAAGCTGATCCTGCCATTCGGTGACCAGTTCTTGTTCAGGTTCCTGCTGGGTTGGCTCATGCCACCAAAGGTGTCTCTGCTGAAGGCGACTCAGGGTGAGGCTATCAGGAACTACTACCATGACAACCATGTGATCCAGGACATGCTGGTGCCACTGTACAAGGTTGGAGATGCGCTTGAGTTTGTGCATCGTGAGATGGAGGTGTGTTTCTTGTTACTATTGTGTCATATATATCTTTATTCACTGTTACTGTTGCACACCTGCTGCTGCTGTTTATGGGTAATCCACTGAATAATAATAAGTGTTTTTTTGGAATTGATTGTTGCTAGGTGTATCCTCTGTGGCTGTGCCCTCACCGCTTGTACAAGCTGCCCGTGAAGACGATGGTGTACCCTGAGCCTGGTTTTGAGCACCACCACAGGCAGGGCGACACGAGCTACGCGCAGATGTTCACGGATGTGGGCGTGTACTACGCCCCCGCCGCGGTCCTAAGGGGTGAGGAGTTCAACGGCGCGGAGGCGGTGCACAGGCTGGAACAGTGGCTGATCGAGAACCACAGCTACCAGCCACAGTACGCTGTGTCAGAGCTGAACGAGAAAGACTTCTGGCGCATGTTCGATGCTTCCCACTACGAGCACTGCCGCCGCAAGTACGGGGCAGTGGGCACGTTCATGAGCGTGTACTACAAGTCGAAGAAGGGTCGCAAGACGGAGAAGGAGGTGCAGGAGGCAGAGGCGGCCATCCTAGAGCCGGCCTACGCGGACGAGGCCTAAGCTGGGCTGGGCTGGCAACGAACCATTTGGGTTTGGTTTGTCTCCCGCGTGATTGATTTAGCATGAACTGTCGTCGGCAGCAGCAGGATCAGAGTTTGCTTACATAAGACTTTGAGATGATGTGATCTGGACGAGATGAGATGTTTCTCTCGTTTTGCTTAATTAATTAGAACTTGATGATGTAGTGTGTGTCTGTCCGTAGTACTTTGAGCTCGTGCTCAGTCAGTGAGTTGTCGTTGATGCCCAGTGTTGAGGTTTATTTACCTTTCTGTCTAATGAAATTTCTCAGATTGATTCGGGACCTGCTACATGGCTCTGCTCTTGTATGTGTGTCGATGTGATTCCTAGCTTTAGCTCTGATGGTTTTTTAATGTTTTCCAGGCGCTGATGCTGCGTCTTGGATGCAGGAGCAGTTGTAAATTTGAGCTGCTGTTTTGTTGAATGTCTTGCAGTTGCAGAATGAGGTAGCACTCGCAGATTGGAATGGGGTGAGGCAGGCAGCCAGAAACCACGAGATGAGGGAGGCAGAGCATGTGATGTGGGAGGCAGAAGCACAAGCACGGCACCATGGGCCTGCTGCTGCACTCGCAGTCACAGTGAGAAAAGAAAGCACGCAGACAGCGCCAGCCATCATTCAGTCCCCACAAGAGCAAAAGCAAAAGCAAAGAAAGATGAATGCATATGCATGTGCGGTGCATTGCAGCAACTCTGTACTGCTCTCTGGGCTCGCTTCAGGTTCAGTCACTTGCTTACCAGTGGGAAATTGGTGCTGAACAAGATGAAGAGACACTTTTTCACGGAACACACAGCAAGATGAAAGAGACTTGAACAGTAGGAAGGAATCCAGATGCTCAGCCCAATAGCAGGTTAGCCTTCTGTATTTGTTAAACTGTTAAAAAAAATTAAACCAGCTTGTTTGTTTTGTTCCTCTGAGCTGTTCTGTACATACAAGTGCGTGGAAGGCATCTGATTCCCATCCGTCCGTCGTCTACTGCTATATGATAAGTTTATCACGGAATGCCGGCCTTGCTGCCTGGCTCCACCGTGCAGCAACTGAATTATGCACGGAGTGTAGCATAAACTCTGTTGGGAACCATTAGCTGCTAATAGCTACTGTAGTAGTAAACTAGTAATTACTGGCTACTTTAGTCCAACTAGTAATAGTAATAATGTAAGAATAGTTGTTAGTTGGTTATATTAGCTAACAATTAGATTGACCTCTTTGAATCCAAAGAAGGTAATTATTAGCAGCTAAGTATTAGCTCCAGGGATTCAAACAAGACCACAGTACAGCATGACATGCTATAAACATACGTACATGTAACATGATAACATACATACATACATACTTGCACACAATAATTCATATATTCTAAAAGCTGGTTGATGTACTGTGCTGCATTTGCTTGGCTACCCACTCGGCTCTAATCCCATAGGCCATTGCCATGGCTATCAAGAAACCTTTTCTTTTTTGGTTCACTCCCATAGGGTAGCAAATGCAAAGGAAAAGCTGTCATTAGCACCAGCTGCACCTGCACCAGCTGCACCAGCACCGGCACCGGCACCGCCCCCAGTTATTATTATGTAGTACTGCTGCTGCTGCTGCTGCTGTTTTGCCCATTCCTTGTTTATTTGCATCACTGCCTGCCTGCTTCAAGGAAGGAAAGGAGATCTCCACTTCACTCAAGAACCCACCCAGCAAGGTCTATTGCCACTCCTCCTTCCTTTCCTTGATTCCTTGAGATGATGAAGCAGCATCAGCATCAGCATCAGCATCAGCAGCTCCTCCTCCTTTTCTCTCATGTTTCTCGTAGCTGTTGCAGCAGCCGCTGTTGCTGCCGATCCACAGCCACAGCAGGTATGTACGTCTACTCCAGTAGTTCTCTATCTGCGTCGTCACTGAATCAGCTGCAGCCCTCCTCCTTTCTGTCATGAAGATTGAAGAAGCATCATAATCATCAGGTCATCTTCTTATTTCTGAATAATGAGCACACATTAACATGGTCAGTGTGTCCATGCATGCAGGTGCAGCAGCAGCAGCAGCAGCAACCTGAGGTGAGGATGAGGATGAGGATGAGCAGCAGGGCCAGATCCCTGCTTCAGCTGCCAAAACCAGGTAACATAACAAGCAAGGCTCCATCCACGGTAGTCCTCATATATACAAACAAAGCTAGCAAGATTTATATTGTAGACAATTAATAACAGCGGCAGGTCACTACTCTGCTCACCATGGGTGTTTGTTTTGGCGTGCATGCAGACTGCCCGTCGAGCTGCAAAGTGCGGTGCGGCAACAACTGGAAGAACGAGATGTGCATGAAGATGTGCAACATCTGCTGCAACAAGTGCAGCTGCGTGCCGCCGGGGACAGGGCAGGACACCCGCCACCTCTGCCCCTGCTACGACACCATGGTCAATCCACACACCGGCAAGCTCAAGTGCCCCTAGGCGATACAGTCATGTCATGTCATGTGTGGTCTTTCTTCTTTGTAATAAGACTTGTAACCAGTTCATGAATCCAATACTGTCTGTCTGTCTGTCTGTCTGTCACTTGAATAAAACCGGCGAGCATTTATTATAGTATAATAATAATAATAATATGCAGGGTATTCCAGCTATTGATTAAGGAAACACTGAGCTTCCCTTTTTTCCCCCATTTCATTCATGGTTCTCCACTACTGCCATCAGCACAATATTTCGGTGATAAGCTAGGTAGCAAGCAGTGTCAAACACTAGGGATCCCTTCCTCCATGTTATACTTACACACATACTAATGATAAATATATATACTTACACACTGCACCTAAAAATAGCTGCCACAGGGGAGGGTGAGGTCACCTGTGGCTGCATGCTTAACCAAACAGCAGTCGACGGGGAACCAAACACCTGTGAGGAAGGGGATTGCTCGTCTCTTCCCCTGCCGGCTGCCCCCTCCGATTATAAATAAAGAAGAGAAAAAGAAAACCAACCAAGGAGACACACACAGGAAATAAAGGAGATACATTTGATCTCCACTTGACTCAACAAGAATCCATCCATTCCTTGATCCCCTGCCAGAGATGACGATGAAGAAGCATCAGCAGCAGCTCCTCCTTTCTCTCTTGTTTCTCGTTGCTATCGCAGCAACCGCTGTTGTTGCTGCCGATCCACCAAAACTAGGTACAGTATTATTATTATTATGGAGTACTCCCTCTGTCCAAGTTTGTCACTAGAAAACCGTGTCTGTGAGGGAGGCATGGTTTTTTAACGACAAAGTCCATAGAGAGTAGTACATAATAACAAGCAAGCGCTGCGAGGCTGCAGCTGCAACTGTATTATCTGTTGTTTCTGTAATGCATTGCATTGAAATTGGCGTGCAGACTGCCCGTCCGCCTGCAAAGCGCGGTGCGGCAGGAGCTGGAAGAACGAGATGTGCATGAAGATGTGCAACATCTGCTGCGGCAAGTGCAACTGCGTGCCGCCGGGGACAGGCCAGGACACCCGCCACCTCTGCCCCTGCTACGACAAAATGGTCAATCCAAAAACCGGAAAGTCCAAGTGCCCCTAAGCAACCTTCTTCAGCTAGGCCGTCCGTCCGTCCGTCGGCAACCGGCCACCATGCCATTGCCAGCCAAATCATCTGTAGCTGCATGCTACTGGAGCACAGCAGCTTAGCTTCTCCATGTCATTGTCATGTCTGCTCTTTCTTTCTTTCTTTCTTTGTAATAAGACTTGTAACCAGTCCATGAATCCAATACTGTCTGTCATCACTTCAATAAAACTGGCGAGCATTATTATTATAGTATAATAAATACTATATATGCATGGATGATTAAAGCAAACAGCTTCCCATTTTTCCCCATTTTATGCATGGTTCTCCACACTCCATCAGTGTTTCGGTGATATATATATAAGCTAAGGTAGCCAGCCATGTCAAACACTAGGGATCCTTTCCCTCCTTGTTGTTACCTTACACACGTTCGCACATATATACATATACACTGCACCTAAATCTGCTGCTGTCGCTCCAGCATTTCCACGGATAATTGATATGATGATATACTACACCGCCATACCATACACAAGGTAAGCAGGTTACACATGGAATGGAAGACCAGCCCTTCCAAAAAAGCTAAACAACGTACGTACGCATCAGCTCTAGTGGTTCCTACTGTCATTTCATGGGCACCAGGAGCCTCGGACACCTCCACAGCATCTATCAGCTCCGGGAGAGGAAGAACTCGTAGTCTGAATGCCTGTTTCTACTCATCTGCCCATTCTTCAGAACGCTGGCCCTGGACATCACCCCCGCAGCCTCATTCAGCGTGCGCAACCTCTCCTTCAGAACCTGGGATGCTTCACTGGACTGCGGCTCTGCTGACTCGGCACCTTCAGAGTCCAATTTGCTCATCTCAAACCACCACTCTGCCTGCATTACCAGAGGAGAGTTAAACACAAGGGACACATTGATCTGGCGAACCAACCAACAGTGGACAATAAATATGAAGCAGCCTACTGCAGCTTTGCCACTTGAAAGCACACCCACATGGCCAGGACTACTACGCCACATTGACCTGGCCCCCCAAAAGCCAACAATCCACATGGCCAGGACCCAGAACAATAGTCCAAGATTTGACCTGGTGCCAAAAGGCCTGAAACTTTCACTAACCCCAGACGCCTTTTGATTCCTTGGTCCTTTATGAACACTAATTGGGCAGGCAAAATAGCCTTTGTAAAGGTTCAAGATGTTAGGCTGACATTCTGGCAAAACATGATTTTGGCCTGCTGACACATATGGCCAAGTAGGTGCGATCTACTTTTTTAAAACCTCCAACTATTTCACATCTGGTAAGAGGTATGTTTTTGCAACACAAATCAAACTGTATTCATCTCAGGATACAGAAAAATAAAGCTCAGAAACCTCAAATCATGATTTTTTTTTGGTTTCAGGCCTCGAGTTGTACCACCAATATGTGCCAGCCATTTTCAGTTAGCATCTATGTATCATGTTAGTCTTTTACCTTGGCATTGTAAGACTGCAGGCCTATGACTGGCAAAACAGCAGCCCCGTCCCCAGCGTCTGCTGAGCTACCCTGATGAATCCAGTGCC
This sequence comes from Chrysopogon serrulatus, assembly GCA_015844335.1. Classification (NCBI taxonomy): domain Eukaryota; kingdom Viridiplantae; phylum Streptophyta; class Magnoliopsida; order Poales; family Poaceae; genus Chrysopogon; species Chrysopogon serrulatus. The sequence continues at coordinate 25,908 of JADLZL010006894.1, read as the reverse complement.
CAAGAGAATGATATGTCAAGAATGCAGCCTGAAATTTTCCATCAGGTATCCGGTATATGGGATACCATGCAACACAATACCTGAAATTCAAGAGAGATGTTTTCAACACGTCACCTCACAAGGCTTTACAGATCCAGATACAAGAACATGTTAAATGATAATGTCACCAATAAAAGAGGAGAGCATAGAACAGACCAAGAGGCTGGATGGAGATCATGCAGGCTGACCTCCAAATTCTTTGGGTCTCCAGATATTTGGCATTTCGATGGTTTCACACCAGCAATCAGCTCATTTACCCTAGTACGAATGCAAAGAGTATTCTGTAAGAACATTTCAAAGAACCAGCCCCTGTTTCTCTCAATGTACAAGAACGAACCACGGCTTGAAAATCAGAAACCATTACAAGGAATGCCCAAGTCCAAAAACATGGGGGGAAGTGAAAATGACATTGGGTATGAGTCACCATGTTTACAAAACAAGACTACGACCATCATCAAACGTAAGAGACTAAGAATAAGCACACAGGCACCCTGTTATGTAATTAGACTCACTTGTCAAATAACTGTTGCCGTGAGTATGGTTGTTCAGATTCAAAAAATTCAAATATCAGCTCCCCATCTGCTGGCTGCTCATCATTTTCAGTACGCAGAGTAGATGATTTGTTTACTGGATTAGATTGTTTCGGAATAAGCTTTGCAAATATCGGGGGCAGGTTCAGGTCTTGAGATGTTTCACATGTCACGTCCCTGTGGATTGATTCCTTACCAATGCTTCCACCACTGGTTCTTTTAGGTTGACTGAAGAGTTGAACAGCAGATAGATATGGTACAAAATATGTTGTAAACTGACAATGACTACTCCACAAGCCATTTGACCTCCGGAGATCTTGTGCCTTCACATCCAAACCATAGCAGCTAGGCTCTTCGTACCACTGCCAGACAGTTCTTAGAGTGATATCTGGGATCTGATGCAAACGTAAGCCATCCTTTACACATTCTTGAAGGTAAGATATACAGCCAGCAGGGCAAGGGCTGCAGTGCACAACTGGAGAAGCAGAGTAAACAAAAGTTTCAAAATCAGCAATAGGCCTACCAATGCGAAGTTGCATGTCTTCCACTTGCTGCTGTGCTGTGTAAACATAACTGATAGCTTCCTTCATCTTGCTGTAATCGGTCTCAGTTGCATTATCTGCTTGGAACTTCAAATCAACATGTTCAGATGAGTTCAGTTTATAAGTCCTTTCACTAGGTAAGTTGCTATCCTCACCATTAGCTGAGACATCCAAATAGATCCCATTGCAAGTTTCCTTCTTACCAACAGGAACCCACTTCTGTGACAAGTGTCCAGCAGCAGAATACCACTTACAGCATTCTTGAGAACTATTCTCTGTTAGTAACTTGACACATCGAGCTTCCTTTGTTTCTGCAACAAAAGGATCTGTGCACAAGTTCTTGGAGCTCCGACTGGTGGATACACCCTTGTTTTCAGGACATAAAGAGTGAGGATCTGATACGTGGGAATCATTGAAAGCAGCTCGTGGGGCCAAATCTGGAACCAAGTTGCAAGATACTGATGCTGCTATCTCAATACCAGGTTGTGAACCCTCATTTCCCTCAGTTGGATAGTTGCTGCCAACTCCAGTTAGACCAACTTCATCAACTGAACTTGAATATGAGGTTGATCTATCACTGGTGTTATTGGCATGAACTAGCACCAATATAGGCAATTCTTCTTGCTGCAAGTAATCCTTTGGCGCCTTGGGGATACCATTCATAGGAGCATAGTAATTTTTCAACGATTGAGAACCTTGTTTCGAAGAAGAGCTGCTTTGCTGGCATAGAAAGGGGGCTTGCTTCTTGTAAACAGGTCCAGGAAATGTATGGCATGAGTTCAATACATCCTCTTCTTTGGTAGGCTCCAGTTCAACTGTCCCATTTGAGGACTCCTGTCTGCACACTTTCCTATTCTGATTATGTTTTGCCCGAATTCTTGTTGGACCTTCCTGTACAACCTTCTTACCATCTTCATGTGCACCCTTATCATGAATATGTGAATTGCTCGAATGTCCTGCTTTAGATATCATCTTGTCATTTCTTTCTACTTTTTGCCACACTGCTGAACCATCTTTTCCATTGTTCTTGCGCCTATTAGAACCTTTTGCCCTGTTAGACGCCACCAAATCAATGTAGCATGGTGTTTTACTTGATTTTATGTTCCTCCTCCCTGAACTAAATTGAAGAGAGGACCTGCTGCTGCACGCCTGACTGCTGCATTGAACCCTTTCGGTATGGCTACAACTATCAGTAACATCCTTAGAGGAGTATGATCTGATTCCTAGAGGATCATTTGTGTCTTCAGCATGAGTAGCACTAAGACGTGACCCTATCAACTGGCATTCCATCCTCACATTATTCCGCCCTGTGGAAACCCCAGGTTTTGAATGGTCAGCATAACTGGGGTTATAAACACAGGCACATGTTAACTTCTGGTAGCTATTGCTTTCTTCTCCCAAGCCATGTTCAGTGAAAGTGGATCCATCAAATTCCGAAGAATCGGTTGTATTTGATTCATCATTCAAGCAAGGAGCACAACTGGAGCTTAATCTCCCTCCTGCAACATTATAACATGAACCAGCACATCCAGAACCATCCATCTCATCAGTTCCCAATGTAGCCAAGTTCAACATAATACCACATTCCACATAGTCCTTGCTGTACTGACCATCATTTTTAACCAACGAGCTAGCAGAGGATGTGGTCTCCGACAACTTATCAACCAGTAAACTGGTCGGAACTACCTCCACAGGACAAACACCATAAGTACACTCTTCAAAAGTGGTTTCTGATGCCAAATTTAGCCTTTTGCGGATTGTTCGCTTGCACTGTTTTCCTCTTTTTCTAGAACTTTTTGGAGGCTTGTCAACATTGTGCAAAATATCAGAATCAGATCTCAGACTCAGAGCAGTAGCGACAGGACTGGAGTACTTCTTTGCAACTACATGGCAGGGAGGAACTGCCGTTGATGAATTACAAACTTTTTTCCTTTGCTGAGATTGTCTTAAGGTGCTTCCTCCATGTGTGTTTCCATTGGAAACTGGTTTAGAAGAATCAACCTGATCATGCATGTTCCTTTCATTCGGCTGGCCTAAGCAACACAGTATTCTTGGCTGTGCAGACAATAGCTCAAGGCACTCTGCACCAAGAGCTCTTGATGACAAAGAGATTACCTTGTTGACCTCTTGAGTGTCAGACAAAAACAGTTCTTGTTTCCAATCTGAATCATGCCCAAGCGGACGTATTGTTGATGAGGTGTCACTGCCACACAAAAACACATTAAACAGGTAGCTTTCCAGAAAAATGGTAGAACAGATGGCGTTTGGGTGTATGCTGGCTGGCGACATTGTACTGTACTGTTAATTAATAATGAAAATGATGGTAGATTAATCGACAGGTATAATAAAGCAACAAACAAGAGATCCAGGAAGGACCAGGGTGTCATTAAATTGGACATTTTAGTGAAAAAAATTCAGTACAAATTTGTTTTAGTTATTCCACCCCTTTCTATTGCACAACCAAGCACAAGAAATTTGGTAGCTAATCAAGATTTAACCTCCAAAGTTGTGAAACAAGGCCAGCAAACTGGGACAAACACCAACTTCAAGACAGGTCTGATTGTGTGGATGGGTAGCTTAAGCAGCTTTTCTTTATATATATGTATGCCAGTAACAGTAAGATCTACTAGATCTTTCTTGTTTATCAACCCTTTGTCTCTTCATTTTTACAATCCAATTAAGTTGTTCACTTCATTTACAACTTCTTGTTACATAGTATATACATCAGCAGCAGAACAGATACACAAAAACCAATAGTGATTGTTGGTAATGAAAGCAAGTGGCAACAGCCCATTACCTGTTCTCAGGACAAACAGCAACAGGTTTCTGTATCAGATGGCCCTGGTGAGAAATATAAAATGCCAAATGAGTATGGGGAATCTATGCCATGAAAGCACAAGAGAATGCTCACTCATGTAGTGCATAATACATACAGACCTTTGAAAAGCGTCTGCCAATATTTTGGTCGAATGATGTGCTGCACTGGATATGTGATGTGCTCTGTACCCTTGCGTCAATTACTTCAAGTGCACACGGCATTTCTTGGAGAGCCTGTAATCACACGCATGCACTTATCTTATTCCGAGATGATCTAACATAGCAGAGGCATCATAAAGGAATTTTCCATGCCCTGATCAATTAGATTTATTATGGAAGCACGATATCTTAAGTAGGTGGAATCACCATGCATTTAAACAAATCAATATATTGACACATTACATTTGGCGGTGGTGAGTCATGGAGAAAACCTTATACATATAATACACATGTATACAGGAACAAAGATATCATGTGTGCTGGAAAGCTGGGAACAAATTGGCATGCTCCTATGTATAAGGCTATGAGAGAGCATATATATATAGCATCGTAAGTGAGTGCAAGCAAACAGGACTGATATCATGCAATGCCCAGACCTGTACTGTACTTAACAGAGCCTAACAAAGCAAGTGGGGTAGCAATAAGCTGTAGCATGAAGAAGCACCCTAGTATATAGATTTTGTACATGTAATAACATCCCACGTGAAATGAACTAGAGAGGGCATGACAGGACGGACACCTGTGGATGATGCATCCATCGCTTGGCTTGTGAACCGAACGAGCTTTAGGTGTGTATGTATGTAAGCAGAAAAAAAATAAGCAGGCAATCCTATCCTATCCTATGTATAAAAGTGAAGGCACACAGATTTGAGGGGGGCAGTGTGAGGGCGGAGATTGAAACACGCCCGGCCCCTCCGTACCCCCACAGAAAGCCACAAACAAAGGGAAATAATTGCGACAAGACGAGGAGATGAAAGGGGAGGGAACCTCAGGGATTCATCGCGATCGCCGGAAACGGTTGCGGAATCGAAGCGGAAGGTGACAAAAGAGATCGTGGAGACAGGGGAAGCAGCGGAAATCCCTAGTAAGAGAGGATTAGGATTTACCGATTTAGGATAGGAGGATAGGATGCAATCGAATCTAAAACTGGTATCTTTTTTATCGGTATATATGTGTGTGATGAGTAATAATAATAAGAGAAGAGACAGAAACAAAAAAGAAGGAAGAATCCATCCATCCGGTGGAAAGAAAAGCGGACAGCGAAACGCACGCTCTCAGAAATTGGATGACCCAAAAAATGCCCCTCCCCTAACCCTAGGCGTCTCGTCTCGTCTCGTCTCGTCACGCTAAAAACAGCGCACGCACGCGCGCGCGCTCTCTTTCAGAAAATGAATTCCAGTAAGTAGTATACTGTATTTCCTTCCCTCCCTCCCTTTTGTTTTAATATATACTTGTTTTTTTAAAAAAAAAAGAAGAAGAAGAAGAAGAAGAGGAGAGTGTCCTCTTCTCCTTTTTAATCAGAGGGAGCCATGCCCATGGGTGATGAGTTGGGGTTTGCTTACTCTACTCCGTCCTTCCAAATAGTGCGGGCGCGAGGAGTCCTTGCTTCTCCGGCAGGCGCCGGCGCCGGCGACGGTCCCCGAACCCCGATCCTCCCACTCCACCGAATCGAAACGAATCGCAGGGAGAGGGGGAGGGAATCGAAAGTATTTTTCTGGTGAGATGAGATGAGATGAATGGGATGCCGAGGATGGGAAGGATGAATCGATGACGGGCGATGGGAGTGGAGTGATTACTCACCTTTTTTTTTTTTTTGAAGACGACGAAAGAACGAACGCCAAGGATAGGAAATGAGAGAGAGGATCAATGGAATGGAATGGAATTGCTTGCTGCTGCTGGAAATGTGCGCGAGCGAGCGTCTTTGGATTTGTTTGGGGGCCAGGAGGTATCTCTCTTCCTCTTGTGCGTGCCTCCCTCCCTCTCCCTCCTTGCCGCCGCTGCTGTTTTGGTAGGCTGGTTGGCCCAGGGGACGCGTAGCGGAATTCATTCCTCCTTCCCTTTCCGCCCCCCTATCCAATCCAATGATCCTCCCTCTCTTCTCCCTTCCCTTTTTCCAAAAACTAGGCGGGTTTTCCGGATGTCTAGCTTGTTTTCAACGCACTAATACTCTTGTGTAAATCAACACAGGTTTTTTTTCCGGATGACCACGGTTTATCTTTAATAATAATGTTAGATACTATTCATTAGTATTTAATAAATTGATTTCTTTTTACGAATTATATTTACTTTTTAAATCAAATAGGTGCCCAACTACGTGCTACTTATTATACCACATGGCATATATGATAATTATAACAGTAGTAATAATAATACACAATAAAAAAATTGTAAACATGTCCTCGAATGTTGTGGTGTTTAACACATAAACTTTTGAATAAGCCAAACAGTTATGTATAAAACTACATATTTATTACTAGTAGCAAAGCTTCTTTTTAAAATAATACTGCTACACAATAAACATCATCACACATAGAATGACTTAGTGTTCTAACGTTGAACCCTATTGCACTATCACCACCATCCAATATGATCGCATGGACATCCATTTTAGCCCATAGAAACTACATGCCTTTATAGTCATCATGTGGTTCAAGAAAACTGCACTAGCTAGACCGCCGCTCCTAAAGGCCTTGGATGGACACGTGCTACCATGTACCAACTTGGCTAGTTAGCGTACCATGCACTTTCGCGTCCCATTGTTTGTGTGGTGTACATATGTGAATCATTAGGCACGTGTCATGACATGTATGTTGGGATAGAATTCCTAACCCTAAAATGTTTTTGAGAGTTCATGTGTTTCCATATGTAAGAGGGATCAAGCTAGCCACACTTCTACAAATTTTCAACCAATGCTGTAGTAGTTTCTTATTACTCGTATATTGTGAGGTTCACTATTTTTGTAAAATTCTATTCCTTTTAAAATGCACCATGTGAAGTTATCGTGACGACTAGAGTATTTATACAAATTGACGTCCATCAAAACAACAGCAATTTGACGACTGCTATGAGCTCAACTATGAGTTTTTTTTTCTCTCCTTAGGATTAGAAAAACTAAAAAGCTATTCATACATAAAGTTGTGATGGTAGCCGAGAATGATAATGGTGCCTCAAAGCATAACTATAGCCTTACTTGTTATACTTTATAATCTGTTCAAGGCCAAAATAGACCAAAACTAGAAGCTGAATGTTTTTTTAGCTTTATAGTGCATGTCCTTCGTTTCATTTGTACTAAGATATACTCCCTCCATCCTAAATTATAAGACGTTTGACTTTTTTTTGTCTCAAGTTTGACCATTCGTCTTATTCAAAAAAATTTGTACAAATATGGCCAAATTTAAGTTATTTTGAAGAACTTCTATTAATAAAGCAAGCCACGATAAAAAAATGATATTATATAATTTTTTTTTTTAATAAGACGAGTAGTCAAACTTGAGGCTAAAAAAAAGTCAAACGTCTTATAATTTGGGATGGAGGGAGTATAAGTTTTACCAGACTATCCTTGTTTCTTTTGTTTTGTGCATGTTTTTGAAGTGATATTTTCTTCTAGCCATTATACAAATATGGATTTTAAACTATACATATATACACATGCGGAGAAATGTGCTGAACTGATGAGTACACATGGAACCAAGAGCGTGTATGTGTAGCATTTTACTACTGAAATGGTTGCACGAGTAGATCCGAAGCGAAAGAAGACTCTGCATTGCAATAAAAATGAAATAAAGAAGGGATGCTCGGAGCAAAGGGAAGACGTGGCGGCCTAGCCTAGCCGGGCAGGGTACACGAATCTTTCTGCAAATTCTACTATTGCACAGCACAGGCAATGATCTTCCTTCACCTTGGGAGAACAGAAATAAATAATTTCTCGTCAAGTAAATATACGTACTAGTAGAGTCGATTATAGCAAATTTTACTCCTTGCGAAAAAATACGATTCTCTTTATCAGTCAAACAATTTGAATTATAAATAATTAATACTATCATTCAGCGTATAGCATAAATACTAGATTAGCTATGAAATATATTTTTCATAATAAATTTATTTAAAGTCATAACTGCTCTGGTTATTTACTACAAATTTAGTTAACTTTATTCTTTTTTATCGAATCATATAATTATATTATTTATCGAGATTATATATATTATACTTTACTGATGAGCATGTGCACTCCACAGAGACTGACATACAGTACGGAGAACGGAGGGTAGGCACAGTAGTATAATCCGTGAGGTGGACGCGTGGTGCGATAGCGCATGCTGGGACTGCAGCCGCCACAGGGCGCCGTTGCATCACGTGCTTTGGTCCCACATGGAAGTGGCACATTTGTTTCTTCTCGTAGCAGCATCTGTCTGTAGATAGATCTGTTGATGACTGAGTGGGGATAACAGTGAACGAAATACTATGGTACTGTAATCTAGAGTAAAGTTAAGGATCTACTGCAGAGTTACTTTTGCTCATAATTCATTTTACTATACAAACTGTGATTCTCTACTACGTAACAATAAAAATTCTACGTACGTATAGAGGAAATCAGTAGGTTTTTTTTTATTTGTTTATTTTACCTTCGGCTCTTTGGCTTACAGAATCACTGTTTCGGAAAACTGGTTTGCATGAAGCTGTTCGGCAGGATTTATAAGCCGGCTGATTTTCTATGAGAAAAATGACTGATTTTCTATAACAAAAAAATATTTATTAGCTTATAAGCTGAAACGCTTTTTAGCTTAAGCGAACAGGGGTGTCATATGTCTTCTTGCGTTCTGACAGCTCTGCCAAATAGACAGACAGACGGGTCACGGGGTCATTGAGGTAATGAGGTCCTGGCCCGCCAAGAGATCAAAGATCATGCAGCAGCAGCATGATCAATAACAATAATAATTTTCTTCTAAGAGTAGCTAGCTTTTCTGCTTGCTCCTGGTTTGAGGGTGGTTTGGAACACGGTAGCAATATAAAGATACAGAAACATTACATACACTGTTATTTTAGCAGCAGTACAGTATATCACACAAAGCAGCACATCTTTACACTCATTTGCGTTGCGAAAGACAGAATGCAAGCACAGTCAGCAGTCTTTTACAATAGTAGCAGCAGCAGCTGACGCCGTTGTACATACACTGATACACGTATTTATGCTGTATAAATCGACCAATTGTCTGTATTTTCTCCATAATATACCTTCGTTACGTCACGTACAATACAAAAAGGGGCTACATGCCATGACTGAAACTGAGGTTGCAGCACTCTTTTCAGCCAAGATATCGAAGCAACACGCCGTCGTTACCCAGCACGAAGCCTTTGCTGTCATCAAGGAATCTGTGCCATCACAAACAGCATCGCGGTTACAAAAAATGTTTCTGACAAACAAGCACCTGTACATATTGATCAAAAGTTGCCAAGAGCGCAGCAGTCGCAGATGCACAAATATATGGATCGACCCATCAGATAGACAGTGCTGTATATTGATCAAAAGTTGTCAAGAGTGCAGCAGTCGCAGATGCACAAATATATGGATCGACCCATCAGATAGACAGTGCTGTATATTGATCAAAAGTTGACAACAGCCCAGCAGTTGCAGATGCACATATATATGGATCGACCCTTCAGATAGACAGTGCTTGGTTGCTTACTTAACGGAGTACAGGTTGGCGGCGATGTTGTCTGCAGCCTTGTCACGCACCCAGCTCTTCCCTCCGTTTGTGGTCTTCAGCAGCACGCCGCTGCCACCAGCAGCCCAGGCCTCCTCCTGCAGTGCATAGAATTCGATTTCAAATTGGGTCAACCATCGAGCCATTCAGTCTCATCCATCGTGCATTGCAGCTATTTGCCACTAGTAAAAAAGCTATAGCTCAGGCAAAGAGATTGATAGCTGTATTGCAATTTCATTTGTCTTCTCTATCTATACAAGTAATGAATTACCTGTGAGCGGTACCCGACGTCAAGGATCCCAAACCCCCGGCTCTGCACCTGCACCTCCTCAAAGTCTTCAGTTATCTACACATGGAAACCAATTATTGTTACGTGGTCGGCAACCCCATCTCCAAACAACAGAAAACATCAGGCAAGTGCTTGCTGTTGTTTCTATTCTAGCCAAGGCAACACATGACAGAAGTTAAGGGGAGCTTTGCTTGCTCATTTTGCAACAAGAGCAATGATAAGATACAAAGAAAAGGTGCCAACTCCTGCTTGCTCAAGTCTCCAAGCACTTCACATTGTTCTTACCCCGGTTCCTTTGCTGAGGAATAGCCCACCACCGCGCACCAGCAGCCAAAGTCCACCGTCTGCTCTCCATCCCATGTTCTGAATCCTCCGTGCCACTGCCCTGTTGTGGGGTTGCCAAAATGGCTGCACATATATAGATATACCAAGACGTGTACCTGTAAACTTCAGTAACCTTTCCATACAGACAGAACAAAGCAATACATATCAGGTAGTTCTACCAGACCTGCCCAGGCTCCCAGGTTAAATAGAAGTTCCCTCGGCTGGATACAGCCACATAGCGTCCATCGGGTGATCGGTTCACCGTGTTGAAAGTTCCAGTGTAGTAACTTGCACCACTAATGCCACTTGAAACTGTTCTGCATCACAAACAGAAACAAGGGGAAACAGAGCGAAAAATGTCATGGTTTAATCACCAAGTTACAGCCCTTCCCCCCTAAGAAGATCACCTTAGCAGCTTAGACTCAGATCATCAGAACAAATGGGGAGAAAAATCAAGAGGCTACACAATATTTTCTCTGCCCGGCATGGTGCATTAACTGAGTTAGTTTATTTCATGCACTTCTCTGAATTTTTTTTAATACGAAAAGATCAATTTGCCTCATCAAATTAGATAACATTTGTAAGAGGGTTGCACTTCAGTGTTTATGCATTAACTGAGTTAGTTTGTTTTACTTGTTTCTACCTGTTCAGAGTAGCTGAAACGGTCTCTTGCACAGCAGCTTTCCAGTTGTAGCCACGGTTAGAAGTAACATAGATTGCCCCCTCATCGGTAACCATCTCTGCGCTCTGCTCCCCGGTAGCCTTTTATGTAAACCTGCCATCGTCTCACAACAATTAGTGATTCTTGGATCTCATTGAAGTCTCCAGTTCAAATGCATACAAAGACAGGGAGATCTTGTATGTGGTGGCTGAAATTACCATGTTCCCAGGAAGTTGGGCACTCAAGGGTATTCTTTCCCAGCTCTCGCCAGCATCTGAAGTGTGCAGCAGAATTGCAGGCTTGCCGATAATCCATCCTTCTTTGCCCTTGAAGCTTACCGAGTTGAACCTGTAGTTGAAATCTTCGTCTTCTGCGGAAGGGATGGAGCGAGGGAACCAGGTGTTGCCGCCGTCTTTTGTCTCCAGTATTGTCTGTCTTGTCCCAAGGAGAAAACCTGAATGAACTCTGTGTCAGTCAGTCAGTCAGCCTTACATTTTGTATGTGTACAGAATGTGTGTGGCTTAATGGGTGGCAATGTTGTAAAAGTACAGCTAGCTTGATCCCTTTGCCTTTGGAAATTGCAACTTTCAAAAACCCATAACACATATGGACATTTTACTGCTGGTGCTTGCCATCCCATTCCAACTTGCCCATGGCACATGTAATCATATCTGTACGCCACTGGCTGGCCTTGCTTCAACCTTTGGTAGAGATTAGAGGTACAAGACTAGGATGGCAGGCTAAAAGATGATATCTCCTGAAACAGGATGTGTGGGGCCTTTTTTCTACTTAATTAAAAGCCAGAGCTCCTGCCACTTGTTTTTTTTTAAAAAGGGAAAACTTGAAAGCGTGCCCTGTCAACGTTAACACTAAACTCGCGGCCAGCGCTGTCGTTGCAAAGGTGAACGCCTGAAGGAGTTCAAGGGTGATGGAAAAAAGATAAACATTGAATTTTTCTCAGGCTCCAAAAGTAACGCCAACACGAGGGGCCATGGTGTTTGGTGGGCAGAGGCTGAAGACATGGCAGAAGCACGAATGCATGCGACTGAATGGATTGGGTGCGTAATAATAAGTGACTAGAAACAGGAAGCAGCGGAGCTTCATGTGCATTGTGATTTGATGTACGTGTGTGTGGTAGCCGTTGAAGAGAGAACGAAGAGTGGCGTCATGGTATACCATGGGAGGGGTCGTCGGGGACGAAGGCGATGTCGAGGAGGACGACGCCGGGGTCGATGGGCAGGAAGACGCGCTCCCACTCGGAGAGCGCCGGCGCGTCGTCCGCGCGCGCCGCTGGTGTCCAGCGGGGCAAGACGAGAGGCGAGACGGCGGCGGCGGCGGCGGCGGTGTGGGCAATGAAGCGGCGGCGGTCGACGGAGAGCGGGGGCGGGGTGGACTCGGAGTGGGCGGCCCGAGGCACGAAGTGGCGGCGGCGACGGGAGGCCGGGAGGAGGAGGTGCAGTGAAGCGGTGGCTGTGGAGCTGGTGGCCATGGGAGGCGAGACGTGGCCGCAGCGACGGCGAGTCGGGCGGGGCTGGCTGGCTGGCGTGGTCGGGTCCTCCGCTGCTTTTTTGTGGTCGCACGCGCCGCGTCCTCTGCTCCTCTTATCCTGCGTCGCCGTTGCCGCTGTATGGGCCCGCCCGTTGGATTTGTTAATTGTATGCTGTAATGAAAATTATTGTAAATTTATTTTGTAGAGGCTAAAAAATCAAAAGGGGATGTAGCTCAGATGGTAGAGCGCTCGCTTAGCATGCGAGAGGTACGGGGATCGATACCCTGCATCTCCAACATTTGATTATTTTTTTCTGGTTTTCTTTATTTTACATTTCCACTATTCATCTCTCTTTCTTTCTCCAACATTTGGTTTTTTTTTTTTATTTCCATTTCCACAATTCATCTCTCTTTCTTTCTCCAACATTTGATTTTTCTGGTTTTCATTATTTCCATTTCCACTATTCATCTCTCTTTCTTTTTTCCGGTCTTCTTTATTTTCATTTCCACTATTCATTTCTCTTTCTTTTTTCTATTTTTGAGTACAGTTTACTGTAGGCATTCATTTGTCTTTTGGGCTTTTTAATTTCCATTTCTACTATTCATTTCTCTTTTTTCCCCCAATCTCTTAGTACAGTTAACCGTGGGCTTCATAGGCCTTCCATGTTTTCTCAATAGCGTCAGCCGTGGGCTTAATGGGCCAAGTGGCCAAAATGCTAGTGGGTGCTCGTTAAAAATGTATTTATTATAAATATATAACTAAGCTACACATGACGTATGAAACTATTACTACACTCCAAGCATACAATAAGTAGTTTACCATCAAAATTTTCCAATTAGACTATAGAAACTGCAACTATGAATTAATTATAGAAAAGTATAAATCTAAAGCTATAATAAAAAGTTGTACTAAAGCATACTATACTATATGTTCACTGTCTAGATCTTCACACGTGTAGTCCAACTATATTGGAATTTCAAATTTTTGATTTACTATGATTTTTCAAAGATCAAGCAAAAATAAAAAAACACAAAATCAATTATAATCGACTAGGGAGGTAAAAAGAATGGTTTTAAAGGTGGTTTATGATTTTAGAGTTTAGGAGTAGTAATAGACTTTTGCAAAAGTTAGGGAGATGATGTGAATTTTTTCCTTTGTGAGTAGAGTCTACCATGGCCCCTTTTTTTTTCATTTTCTGAGTAGAGTCTACCGTCGGCTTCATGGGCCTTTTAATTTTTTTTCCATAGCGCGAGCCGTTGGCTTAATAGGCCAAGTGGCCCAAATGCCAGTGGATAGGAGGAAATCTCCCCCTCCTTCCCAGTAGAGCTAACAGACGGCGAGGCCGGGGGCGCCGGCGGGTGCTCGGAACTCGGAAGCGCGGCGGCCGGAAGCACCACGCCGGCTGTGGGACGTTGGAGAGGCCCAAAGTTGCAGGCTCAAGGTAAGCAGCAGAATGGTGGCCTCTCCTCCTCTTTTACCCCCTTCAGACTTCAGTTAGCGCGCGAGAACAACCGTGTCGGATCTCGCCACCACAGCCATGGGCACTAGTCCGCTTCCTCCGCTTGAATCCACATACAGTCCCGATATGATAGGTCCCTCCAACTGTAAATGCACACTCACCGCTTCCTTGATGCTCATCATGGCTAAATAAGGTTGCCACTCGAATACTCGATGACTCCAAAGCCGGCACCAGTGGTTCTCGACTGGGTCCTACCTAGGTGTTTGTTGAAATGCATGCTAGAGCTTCAAACGCTCTTCATCCGCATTTCGTCTCAGCCAATCACGTAGCCAAGCCTAAAATTCTGTCCATGTCTTTGGCAGGTACTCGTCCTCTACCATGTCTGGCGAAATGAGGCCACAGCAGCTGGAGGCGATGCGGCGTGCCATCTGGAGGACCTGTCCTGTCATGTGCTCACAGTCACAGCACAGGCTTCCCTCATCTTTCCATGCCGCAAACAAGATCGCCACGATGTCCACCTCCTCTCTGCACCCACCAACTCATCAAAAGAAGAAGAAGGACACAGTCATTGTCATCTCGGGTCCTACTGGTGCTGGAAAGAGCAGGCTGGCGCTGGAGGTGGCCAAGAGGCTCGGAGGGGAGATCATCAGTGCGGACTCCGTGCAAGTCTACCGTGGCCTTGACGTTGGCTCTGCCAAACCGTCCGTGCAGGAGATGAGCCTAGTGCCACATCACTTGATCGACATACTGGACACGTCCGACGATTACTCGGCTGGAGCATTCTTCCGTGATGCCCGTAGGGCAACGCAGGAGGTTCTTGATAGAGGCTGCATGCCTGTTGTCGCAGGAGGGACTGGACTGTACCTGCGATGGTACATCTATGGCAAGCCGGGCGTTCCACAGTCATCCATGGACACCACTTTGGCCGTGTGGTCTGAGCTCGCTGATTTTCGTGAGACCGGCCAGTGGGAGGAAGCGGTAGAGCTGGTGGTACAGGCTGGTGACCCCAAAGCTCGAGACTTGTCTATCAATAACTGGAACAGATTGAGCCGCAGCCTTGAGATTATCAGGTCATCAGGCTCCCCTCCTTCTGCGTTCACCTTACCGTATGATGCATTCTGTGAACAGCATGACACCGACCTAACTGAGGCCTCCTTCGCTGCTGGGGACTGCGAGGCCTGGGAGCTGGACTATGACTTCTTCTGTATTTTCCTCGCAAGTCCACGCATTGAACTGTACCGGTCAATTGATCTCAGGTGTGAAGAAATGCTGGCTGACACAGGTGGCTTACTTTCGGAAGCCTCATGGCTGCTTGATATCGGTTTGCAGCCACGTATGAACTCAGCAACTAGTGCCATTGGTTACAAGCAAGCCATGGAGTACCTGTTACACTGTAGGCAGAACAGAGGCAAAAGCACCCCACAAGAGTTCCTTGACTTTCTCGCCAAGTTTCAGAGAACATCTAGGAACTTTGCAAAGAGGCAACTTACCTGGTTCCGTAATGAGAAGATTTACCACTGGGTCGATGGCTCGAAACCATTTGAAGCGCTTGTTCAGTTTGTTTGTGATGCTTACCATGGCTGCAGTGCAAGGATGGTCCCTGAATCGCTTGAAATGAAAAGGGAAAGTTGTGTGCTCAAAAGCCGTGATCTCAAAACCTATCGCTCGGTGAACAGGGTGTTTCTTGGGGATGATGACTGCTCTCACGTTTTGAATTGGATCAGGACAACACAAGGCAAATGAAATCTAGTTCTTCCTCTCTTATCATGTTTTTTTTGAAACATGGAAATTGTCTACCTTTTTGGTGTTGACTAATTAGGACAGGAGTTTCTTAGATCAATACGCAAATAACACAGGAATTTAGTTTATAGGTTTTGATTCTGTTTTCTGTCATAGTGAAATTGCCTTTTCAAAGTGCCACAATGGAATGAAAAGTCAGGTTTCTTATTTGCCACCCCCCCCTTTTTGAACTTTGTGAGAAGCTTGGTTCCTGTTTAAATAAGGGAGGTTTCTTCTTTGGCATCTCTATCTTTGAGATTTGCTTAAATAATAGTACCTGATTTTGTTATTTTCTTAATCTTAGAGTGTGATTCATCCAGAATTAAGCTGAGATGCGTTGAGGACCATACTTTCATGTAAACTGTACCATAAACGCTCAGTCTTTGTGATTTTGCAGTAGTGCATTACAACTATCTATGTTGTCTGCCAGGGGTATTATTTGCTGTCAACCTATGACATTGGTTCTCCAGGCTGCCAATCTCTGGTATACTGGTGAAACAGTCGAAGATGGTACAAGTTTGGTTGTTTGGTCTGTACTGGTTACAAAAGAAGTGCAAAGTCAAAATGCCAAATTAATCTTTTTTTAGTAGAAAATGCCAAATTAATCAGGTATGTTTCCTTGCACTCTTATCTTTTCCCTACCAAATGTCCTTTGCAAAATTTGAACAGAAAGGATGTTTTCCATCAGCTAATAGAAGGACCAAGGTTGGTTGAGCCATCACTTTGATTATGTTTGATAATAACACTGTCGAGCAACCTAACACATTACCAGCCAATTTACCATTTCTCGCCTTACACTTGATTTACTGTTCTGATCTGTAGTGACACAACTAATTAATTTGGTGTAACACTGTAACTTGTGCCTCATATCTACAACATGTAGAATGTGTGTCCTTTGTATGTACATTGGCAACAAATGGTAGTTATGTTTGTAGTACCTGTTATGTATCAAAGATCTTACTATAGGCCCCATGTATGTAACTACTTTTGACTTTTAGAACGTTGCAGTTTTCTGTTTTAATGGCTGATACACCTTTCAGCATAACACTGATAGCAGTTACTTTTGAATTTATATTTAATTTGAGTCATATAATTTTCTTTGAATCAAAGTGTGCCTGAAAATGTTATACATATAGTCAACTGGACAACTCTGTGTCAGTTATGAAGGGTAAATTGCAGTCGGTTGCAGGTTGATGAGAAGTATGAAAACTTATTGAATACTGAATAAAATATAAGAACCTTTGTTTAGCATGAATATAAGTCAACAGCTAGTACAAAATGATGTATGAAGTCTTCTTTGTCCAGGCCTTTAGTTTTCTTATCACTGACTCCATAATGGGCTTCAGCATCTTTTTAATAAAGAAGAAAAAAAAAAAAAACTATTGCTGTGGCTGATGATTAGGCAGGAATGTGATGAATGGTTTGGTAGATCTGGAATGGCATAGGTTTGACAATGGTGTGGCTGTAGCTGCATCTGCATCTGCATCTGCACCTAACTAGTTAAGAAATCTGCCATTTTCAGTTTTGGTGGAGATAGTGGCTGAGTACCACAATCTTATTCAGCTGTGTAGAAGGCATGTCAGCCACTGGGGTTTAGGACTGCTGAAATTGCAAGCATGAAAGGGACTGTATCTGAATCATATTCCCTGAACTGAACTTGGTGGTGGGGACTAGATAGGTATACTATAGCATATATAATAAAATAGTGTGCTAGTATAATAACTCCATCAATTATGTAGTGTGCCAAGTTGCCAACCCAACCTTGATGGAAAGGAAAGGAAAGGAGAGGACCATGCATCTTTTGTTTTGATTTCAAAAAGGAGGACGGGGATTCAGGATTCTGCATGGTAGTATGGTACTGGAGCAAAAGAAAGAAGGAAGGTACTTTGAGTCAGAAACATATACTAATTTTTATTACATGCACATAGTACTAGTTCATTATTGCATCTCCTATAGTTTAGCAGCTAACAGGTCTGCATGCCTGTATCTGCAATTCTGCATGTATTATTAGGGGATTGAGGACAGGTAAGGAAGAGAACCTCCCTTCCAGGAAGCTGCTCATATGCATATCCCAATAAACCACATATTTTTTCCCCTTCTTTTTTGTCCCCTTGTTAGAATCAACCAGAAAACCACATATGTGTTGTTTGTTGGCAAGGGAATGGAGTTGGCCATGCATGAACATGCAAGTGGAGGCAAAGTTTAACTGCAGGTAGGAGGAGTCACAACTTGTGACGAGGAATCAATCAAGTCAACGTCAAAGGAAGGCAGGCAGAGTGTTATATTTGGTGATCAAGCTCCCAAGGTTCATCTCTACAATACTGTACTGTATACTTAGTTGGTCAAAGATGGTGCCTAGCTTACCTGACTTTGTGGTGGTCGGGTTGTTCTTTTTTCCTTTATGAAGTAAAGAGCCGGCAGGAGCTCAGCCCGGCCAGCCGATATATATGTATGTATATATTGGCAACTATTTTGTGTCGACATGAACTAAAGAGAATAAATAAACCCATGCAGTTCATAAAAGTGGTCAAGGTCCACATGGACGTGGACGTTTCTTTTAGCTAATTCGTGGGCGTCAGTTTGATCCCCTGGTTTCTAAATACAAAAAAAAAAAAATCGAAGAATGAGCATTTTTTTTTCATTTCCAATTCGGCAGTTGTATTCCTATCCCATATAAAAAAGCCATCAATTGTGCATTTTTGTAGGATTAAAATGCACGGCGTCGGCGTCTGCCATTCATGTCCCTAAATTTTTAAAATGCATATTTAGATCCTTGAACTTGTTTTTTTTTTTTGTGTCATCAAGGTTTTAAACACTTAAAATATTACTTTTAGTTTTTTTAGTTGTCTCACTATGTAATTTAGGTCCTAGCAAGTAGTGTGTCACCTAGTTCCAAATAGATCCGGTGTTCCGCGTCATGATACTACATGCCATAGTGAAAATGGATCAGTGGATCTTCACCTCATTCTTTTGATTATGGAAAAAACAAATAATATATAGTAAGGCAATAGTTTGCCTTTTTAAGTATAATTAATAGATTTGTCATCCCCTATTACGTCGTGGCCTTTTGTGATGTGCAAGATGATGAAGGCACGGGGTGGGGACGAAGAGCTGACAATGTTAATGCAATACTACAACATTTAATGTGAATAGAGTGTGAGGGAAATTAGAGGGACGAGGCGTTTTACTTAGATGAAACATATGGTGACAAATTTAATCATTCTGGATCATGGAAGAAATTTTGATATATAATAAAGGGATAAGTTTGCCTACTAGATTTAGACTTGTTACATGACCTATGAAAGTGGCCTTTGAAAAGTTCAAGATGACCTAGGCACGGGGTAACGAAGAGCTGAGAATGTTAATGACTACTACAATACATTTTAATATCCAATAGTTCCTAAGAAAAGTGGTTTTGCATGTAGATGGAGCTTAGACTAACAACCAAACTGTTTGGACTTAGATGACATATGGTGACAAATTTAATGAGTCAAGAAAATGAAATTTTGAGAATTATATCGGACGGGGACAAGCTAGCCCGAGATAAGTCCAGTTACATGAGAAGATAAAAGTAAATTTGAAAAGTTTAAGGACCTAATAATAATAATGAAGCAATTTAAGGATCACTCATATATTTTAGTCCATGTTCCTAAGAGAAGTGGTTTTGAGGTTGTCTTGAGTCAAACATTTCAAACTTTGACTATAAATAATTTTTTTGATTGTTTGAAAATATGAAAGTGATATAAGTAGATTAATTTCGGAATATAGTTTTATAAAAGTGAAGTACATATTAACTATATTTTATAGAAAAATTAGTGGTTACAATTGTTCTTTTTAAACTATAATATATCGACATCAGAACGTCTGACATTTTACAGCATGGAGTGACTGGTGAGTAGTAGTACTCTTTTACGCAATTCTCGCTGCTGCTTTTTTTTTTTTAAATTTAATAGAAGAGTATCAAAGAGGCATAGATTTATGGACCGCTCATTGGAATCCACTCAAGCGCAAGGAGTCAAAGGTTGACCACAGACAGCGAGGTGGGGGTGGGGTCGGGCCGTCGGTGGAACAGCAGCGTGTCCTGCCTGGGACAGTGTGTAATAACCACGTGTTTTTTTTTATTATAAGCTCAGGAAGACAGGAACCGCGTAGTCGTAGTAGTAATTTATTTGGAGAAAGAGGGGGGAAAAGGAGGGGGAGCGAATGGAGGAGGCTTTGCTTGGTAGCCTTGTTCCTTGGAATCGGCAGCCCTCTCAGCTCCCCTCCCCTGCAACACAAGAAAAGGCGCGCCTTTTCTTCTCTTCTCCTCTCCTTCCACCGACGGCGACGCCTCACCTGCACCCAACCTTCTTCATTCTCCTCCTCCTCCTCCTCCTCGCGCGTCGATTTCCCATCCCAGAATCATATCGCGCTCTGCTCTGCTCTGCTCTGCGCGCCGAGATCTGCCCACCGTCCAGCGCCGCCCCGCCCTGACTTAGCTCGCCAGTCACCATGGGGATCTCTCACCCTCTCTCCGACGAGTACGACGCCCTCCGCGGCGCCGTCCTCTCGCCGGACACGACGCCTCCCTCGTCGCCTCTCGCCCACCACCACCTCCTGGTGGAGCACGAGGTTACTCGGATGGACACGCTCGCCGGCATCGCCATCAAGTACGGCGTCGAGGTACGGTATTCGCCATTCATTCATCCCTCCCTTCCCTTCCTGTGATGGCTTTGGTTGGTGGTGATGGGGAAAAACCCGCCAAGATGGAATGGAAGAGGTCTTGTCTTAATTGTTTCCCAAAACTAAAAATTTTCCTCATTTCCTGCTACACTACAAGCAAACTAGCAATGATATCTCAGAACCAAGAATCTCCGTTCCTGTGCTTCGTGTTCGTCAAGCACCTGACAAGGCTAAGAGATTGCTGCCTTTTCACCTTTTGTGTATTGACCTAGTTAGTTAGTCCCTTACAAGTAACATAACACCAAGGGCTCTTTGCGTCATCTGTCAACAACTGATGTTTTCCAGCGACTTGACTTGGTATTAACAGCGACACCAAGGGCCATGCATTTTATTTATTTATTTACAGCTTCTTTACTTCACTTCTAATAAAATTTTTGTTTCCTTACACTGCACATCTGAGTTCTCACATTATGAGCGTTGTTTTTTTTAAAAAAAAAGACATTATGAGCCTTTGAGTTGCTGTCTTAACGATCTACTACTTCTTTTGTTACTTGTAGATATCTGACATTAAGAGGGCAAACGGTTTGGTCACTGATAGCCAGATGTTTGCACACAAAACGTTGCTCATACCTCTTCCAGGAATGCCCATGCCATCCTCTGTCAAGCTCAATGCTTCTGGTCAAAGAACGAAAAGGTACGTCTCCCCTCATGTGTGCTTTTCCTACTCAGTCTTCTACACCATGCCCAAAACTTCTTAATTGAGTTAACTTTTGTTATTAACTTTGAATTAGTTGCAGATAAAGCATAACGGTTTCCACCCTTAGAATTCAGTTTTGACACTCAGCTGTTTATTACCATATACTCAAAATGGTTTGCTTTCTCCAAGTTTATTTATCTGCCATTGCTTAAGCTCCGCTGATATCGTTACTACTGCATTTTGAACCATTGTCAGTAGATGAAACATAAGCATGTTATAAATCCCCTGCGAAGAAAAAGAAACCAATAATAAATGTGAAATTCTTTGTGGTGACATCTTTATGAAAATTTTCAGTTGACAAGTGATACACTCGTGCATTTTGAACTTAACTTTTGTGGTTTCTGCAGAGCACGGGCTCCAAACCATCGGCAAAACAGAGATGCTCTTGATTCACTAGATTCATCCAAGTCTGGTCAGCAGGGGGCGTCACCTGCAATGAGCACCCTGCAGAGATACTATGGCCTAACATCTCAAGAAGGAAATGCCATGGACCGCAGCACTGAAATGTCTGTGTACCATAAGGGCGGCGGCTTCCAGAGTAACCTCAGCGAAACATTGCTCAATCCTAACCGGGAATTCGAAGCCCCAGCTAATGGTTTTTCAGCACCGAATGCTTCCAACGGGACCAATGGCGATGTGACACCCAAACCAAAGCAAGACGGTTCAGTGCGGCGGCGACAGAAAGTGGAAGCGGAGCCTAACAAAACGGACACCCAGGATGATTTTCTATCAGGTCCGATTAAGGCGATCAAGAGTCTGTTGCCACGGCCAATTTCCAGCATCCGTCTAAACATGGATTCAGGCAGCCCAGATTCCAGCCAGAGGGGCAGCATGTCGTTTCTTAGCGGGTTGAAATCTGTGACTGTGAGGAAGTCGCCGAGCGCACCGAACTTTGGTGACGCAGAGAATGGGGTCTCAATGTGGTCGACTTCAAAGTGGACCTTCAACCATGACTCCTTCACCCGACCGTTGCTTGATGGACTGCCTAAACCAGCATCAGCTCGGAGGACGAAAACTGCGTTGGACTGAAACTGAACTGAATGAAAGTCAGTAGAGAACTGCATACAGGTTTGGGTGCCATGGTTGCTTTGCTACACTAATCCAGCTTTGATGGATGATAATGATCAACCGTGCTGTGACTAGTGGGTAATGGGTCCCGATGGAAGAGATGCCTTGGCAGAGCATATACTGGAACCGTGCCAGGGCGATGGTTACAGTGCAGACTACGGGTGTAAAAGTGTTACAGTGCAGACTACTGGACCGTCAGTGCAGGGAAGCAACGGCTTTAGCTCCAGTATATGATCCATCCATCATTCTTTTTCTTTTTCTTCTTTTGTTTTACCTTGTTCTGTCTGTAGCTCTGGTAGCACAATCGGTTGCTTTGTACTTCTACAAAGCAGTAGGTACGCAGCAATACGATGGAGCCTAGCTAGATGTATTGTATACAGCATGCATGCATGCATGTGTTGATGGAATGAATTGCATCCCATCCCCAGGTAGAGCTACTACACATTTGATACATATATATACGAGATATTTTGCTTGCTTTTTATCAGTACGTCTGCTGTATGATTGAGTGAACTCTGTTTCAGTTAGTCTCTGATGAATCAAATGAATGTTTTTTTTTTCACTGTGATGTGATTATCGTTATTATTGTACCATATGCCATGTCTGGTGAATGTTGACTCATATGGAATGGCAGTAACAGTATGGCACGATGCTCATCTGATCTGATTGCGACGATCGACTGTACCTGGTCACTTATTTTATATTTATTCCTTCACACGGCCGGGGCCGGATATATACATGCGTGTTCCTATATATATGAATTGAATTGAAATATGTAGGTGAAATAGCCGTTTTGGCCTCTCAACTATCACCGAAGATTTAAATTAGCCCCTAAACTATCAAAACGGCCACTTTGATCCTTAATCTTATGATTTTCGACTCAATCTCATCTATTTGGCTATTTTGCTAAACACGTGGACAGATGAACACGTGAAAAGTCGATGTTGCCCCTCCCTAATTTCTTTTCCTGCTGGCCGCTTACAGTGTTTCTCCCGTTCTTTCCTTCCTCTTGTTTTCTCCGTGGCGACTGGAGACATAGGCACGGCAGCTACTGGACACGCAGACACAGGGAGATGTCGAAGTGCGAGTTCTCAGCGGCAGGCCTCCATGGGTGTGCCCAGCGGGTGGCCTCCACGAGACCGGTGCGCCTCTACCCTGGCCTCCATAGGTGGATGGGGACAGAGATCGATAGGATGGAGACGGAGAGAAACGGAAATAAGGCAAACACCGTAAGCGGTCAGGAGGTAAAGAAAATAGGGAGGGGCAAATTCGATTTTTTGCATGCCCTCTGTCCACGTGGCGAGCAATCATGGTGAATGGATGAGACTGAGCCTAAAATGAAAAGATCAGGGACCAAAGTGGACGTTCTGATGATTTGGAAACCAAATTAAATCTTGCGCGATAGTTGAAAGGTCAAATTGGCTATTTCACCAAATATATACATGGACTGGATGCTGGAGTAGGTTAATTGGTTGTGTACGTACTCCATATATGTTATTGGCAATTTGTAATCCACATGTACATACATGGTACTAATTGATCGCACCGTGTTTAATTTACGTGATAGGGATGTGGATGAATTACCAGCTGCCACTGCCATATTAGGCATATATACAACCCAAACGGCAATCAGTTATATTCGATGAATGATAGATGAGCGGATTATTTGTGATTTTGTCTGTCAATTTTAACCATCTGGCATATATATGCGCGCGGTGGGTATATAGTAATATATAACACCAATACATTCGATCGTCTCAAAAAAAAAATCGATACATGCATGAGAGAAAAAAACAGTATCTACGAAAATCAAGAAACAGCAACGAGGACGACGATCGACCATGACGACGGTAGTAGCGACCTTCTTCCTCGTCGCCATCGTGGTTCTCTCCGGTGGCGCGTCGGCGAGGCGGCATCATCATGACCACACCGACGACAAGGCGGTGTTGGAGCTGCAGGAGGCTGACCGTGTGTGTGGAGGCCCTGCCAGGGGCCGCCGTCGGAGGTGGGGTTCCGGCACTTTCTCCGGGTACGTGACGGTGAACCAGACGCACGGCCGCGCGCTCTTCTACTGGTTCATGGAGGCCACCCACGACGCGAGCAAGGAAGCCGGTGGTGCTCTGGCTCAACGGCGGGCCCGGCTGCTCCTCGCTGGGCAGCGGTGCTATCGGAGGAGCTGGGGCCCTTCCTCATCCAAAACCCTGATCATCGCCATGGCCACGAGCTCCGGCTCAACCCGGAGTCCTGGAACAGAGACGCGAATCTGCTCTTCTTGGAATCCCCTGCCGGCGTCGGCTTCTCCTACACCAACACCACCTCGGATCTCCTCCACTTCGGCGACGACCTCGCCGCCCACGACGCCTACACCTTCCTCGTGAAGTGGTTCCAGAGGTTCCCGCAGTTCAAGAGCCATGATTTCTACATCACCGGCGAGAGCTACGCGGGGCACTACGTGCCCCAGCTCGCCGAGAAGATCCTGGAGATGAACAGGAAGGTGCACAAGAGCCGACACATCTACCTCAGGGGGCTCATGATCGGGAACGCCGCCATCGACGACGCCTCCGACGACCGCGGCATGGTCGAGTACGCCTGGGACCACGCCGTCATCTCCGACGAGCTCCACGACGCCATCGCCACGCACTGCAACTTCTCCAGGAACGACGCCGCCAGCGACTTCTCCAGCGACAAGAGCAAAGCCTGCGACCAAGCCATGGACGACTTTTACGAAGCCTTCGACGACGTCGACATCTACAGCCTATACACCCCCGTATGCCGCAGCGGTGGCTAAGAACAATAAGCGTCGCCGCCGCCGCCGCCGGCGGTACGTGTACGGCGACTACGACCCGTGCCTGGACAAGTACGCCATCTCCTACCTGAACCGCGGCGACGTGCAGAAGGCGCTGCACGCCAACGTGACGGGCAGCATCTCCTACAGCTGGGCGCCCTGCAGCGACGCGCTGTTCCAGCACTGGCAGGACTCGCCGGCGTCCACCCTGCCGGCGATCCGGAGGCTGGCGGCGGCGGGGCTCCGCGTCTGGGTGTACAGCGGCGACACGGACGCCCGCGTGCCCGTGACGTCCACGCGCTACGCGCTGCGCAAGCTCGGGCTGGCCACCGTGGAGCCCTGGAGGGAGTGGTTCACCAGCGACCAGCAGGTCGGCGGCTACACCGTCGCCTACGACGGCCTCACCTTCGTCACCGTCCGCGGCGCCGGACACATGGTGCCCACCATCAAGCCCGTGCAGGCGCGCCAGCTGCTCGCCGGCATTTTCGCACGCCGCCGCCGGATGATGATTCGTAGCTAGCGTAACGGACGTCCAATGCGCATGGATCGAGTCCGATTTATTGTTCCAGTTATTTACATTACGCGCAGTTCGCAGACATGCCGCCGCCGAGCTCTTTCGATTTCATTAGATTTGTAGCGGTTTACGGACGTCGTCCGATGGATCAAAACTTATTTCTTTTTATAGAGAAATAGAGCATACCAGATTTGTTCCACTTCTAAACAAGGAAGTTAGATTCAATTGTTTTCTGATTTCGCTATTAAAAACCAGACTGAGCACTATATCAATTAAGTTTTCAATCAATTCCATTCGGTCCAACAAAAAAAAAAGAAGAAATCCCAACGAGCCTCGCTCATCAAAACTAGAAATTATATCTGTCCTCTTGTTTGATTTTCGCAATACTTACTTTTGATGAAGTCATAACAATTGTGTTCTTTTTTTTTTCAGTCTATCTGGGTTAATATTGTGTCAGAATTTTTTTTTTGTATGTATGGACGCAAGCAAAT